>PVJH01007369.1:0-93587 GCA_004026705.1 Nesogale talazaci | reverse complement strand
AGCATGGGTCGTGCAATAGTTAGATGCTCAGCTGCTGGCGGGAAGGTGGGTGATTTGAGCCCCCTCCCTCACCCCACGGTAAAAGACCTGATGCTGCCATCTACAAAGACAGTACTCTGTCATACTCTGTGGGGGCAGGTCTGCCTCGTCGCAGGAGATATCAATGAGTCACAACAAGGCTCCGTGACGTCTCATAAGGAACGATTCACGAGAAGAACGGGAAGCCGTGCTTGACAGATCCTCAATGTTCAGTGAATTCAGCTACTCTTGTGACTGGCAGGTTCCCATTGACTCGGAGTTCTAGCAGCCCTGTTGGCACAGGCGAGAACTGCCTCCTCCGAGGGTCTCTGTTCAGCCGCCGGGTGGGCTCGGACCACTGCATGTTCAGTCAGCTGTCAACCCCCTAACACACCAGGCTAAATGAAAACCAGTGCCATGCAGTCAATTCCGACTCACAGCGACCCCTACTGGGTTTCCCATACTATAAATTTTTATGGGAACAGACAGCCTTAACTTGGGTTTGAACTACTGACCTTGTGGTTAGCAGGCTAATGCTTATCTGACAGTTCCATCTGGGCTCCGTATTCATCCAAACCAGACTCACTGCCATGCCGTCACTGGCTACTCACAGCCCTCTCCCCCATGGAGTCATTAAGACCAAAATGATGACATCACACCCTTCCTGGGTTTGCCTCTCCCTGTGCTTTCCCACTGAGACGCTTCTGGCCTCCTTTGCACCAGGCAGCTTTGTGCACAGTTCATCTAGTGATTCATCTCTTCTCCTCAGCGCACGTCTTAGAGCTTTGGTTGGTTGGTTTGGTTGAAGCCAGTTTGGGTGTCAATCAAAGAATTGAAACTGGTTTCAATTTTGTTGTTTTCTCCTTTGATTTTGGAACCTATGTTTTCTGTGAGAGTGACCCACATGTGAGACTTCTTTGTCAGGATGCAAGGTTCCCACCTGCGCGGCGGGGCGGGGGGTGGGGGTGTCTGCCTGTAATTTTGTGTGCAAGATAGAAATATTTTAGCCGCCATCCTGATGCCATCAGGGCAGGCTGGTCGCCATTTTCCAAGGTCTCTCCTCCTCGTAGATCAGGACACTACTTAGATAGACCGAAGACCAAACTTATCACAGTATGGAGCTATCCTAACATGACCCATGACATCTTCGAAGGCTGTTTCCCACCGAGGGCCACTCCCAGGGGGCTGAGACTCAGGCCTTCAATATTCCCATCTGGGGAAATACAAGTCAAATCCTAATCACAACAATGATGGGGTCATGCTCTGCCAGAACTGAAAGGCGGACCATGCCATCCCCTTGTCGACTCTGCAGAAGACAGGTCCTGACCATTAACTCCTGCAAAGGGTGCAGCCTGGACAAACCCATAGACTCCAATGGGCTTGATCACACCTGGCAGCAGGAAGACACCAGGAGAAACCCGAGAAGCAATCCCATGTCCTGTCCCAGAGACTCTGCCCCGGAAGACTTTAAACTGTCTGTTGCGTTTTCACAACCACAGGCAGGCAGGCGCCTCTTGGCACTTAAGCCTCATTGGCCAAGGGAGCAAAGAAGCCTGAAGCCAGGGCCTTCCTGATGGCCATGCTGCTATCTAATTCCCTCGAGTTCAATATCTACCTGCCCGCTGCTCACGGTACAACATTGACAGGGCCCCACGCTTCAGGAGCTCCCAGCCCAGTCAGAGAGGCAGACATGTAAATACTGATTATAATAAAAGTCAGGCTGCTATAATTACTATAATAAAAGTTCAGATAAAGTGCACGGAGATGAGATTAATTAATTCTGACTGGGAGATCCGGAACGGCTTTGTAGGGAATCGCTGATGAGGCATCTTGGAGATGGAGGTGTGGGGTTTTCATAGATAGGCCTGTGGGAGGCAGGGATGGTGGGATGCGCTTTGCCTCTGAAAACTACAGTGAAATCTTCAGCTGTGTGTCTTTGGGCAGATATCCTCACCTCTCTGAGCCTGTTTCTTTCCTGTAGAAATAAGAACAGACCATAGCTTGCACAGTTGGAGCCCCAGGGGCATCGCGGGTTCTTTCTTAGGTAAAGTCTGTAGTTCAAAATTTCCAATTGCCACGAGGGAGAAAAGTGAGGCGCCCGACTCCCACAAAGAGTTACAGTTTTAGAAAACCACCAAGGTCGCTCTCCCCTGTCCCATCGGCCCAGTTGGGTTGGGCTACTAACTTTCTATCCCTGGAAAAAGCTACCGTCTCAGAAACCCCCAAGCTCAGTTCTACCCTGTGCAGCGGAGTCAGAAAGAATGTCTTAGCAGTGCCGGCCTATTGCACTAATGGGTACAGAGCCCATGATCCTCTCTATGACAGCCAGGACATCCTTAAAAGGGGGGAGCCTGAGCGTGGCTCTGGCCAGAGGGTGCATAGCATGCACCTGGTCGAAGTGACCATGCAGGGCTGAGAGCTCAGCACCTCTTGTCCAGGAGCTGTCCACCCTTCCCGTCCCTCAGCTTTTCGAGGAGGACACGACCGCCCCTGAGATTTGTGGATTGCACACCCCTGCCCACACACACCCCTCCCACCCCCCACCACCTCCCAGCCCAAGAAATGGTGACATCTTAACCCTCAGGACTGTGGCCTGGACCTTATACGGAGATAAGTAAGGCCTTGGACGAGGCCATCAACGAACATCAGGTGACTCTGAAGCTGGAAGAAGCCCTGCTTCATAGGCCTGGTCTCCTTATCTTACTGCTGATGATGGCAAAGTAGCTAATCTAAGCCCCCGATGGCTTATTGAAAACCGGAAGCTGCCTGGGGGGACCTAGGGGCAAAGAAACAAAGGGGAAATCAGGTCCTGTGACCCTGCAGCTTGAGCCAGTGATCAACTGGGCTGCCAGGAGCTGGAAGTGATGAAGAAAGACCTTCCCTTGCATGTGCTCCCAAACTTATGTGGCCTGCTGCCCCATTTTCAGAAAAATAAAATAAAGAATTACTATGGGGCTGAGCCCTGGTGGCATAGTGGTTGAGTGCGGGACTGCGGCCCACAGGCTTGGCGGTTCAAATCCAATGGCAGCTCTCCAGGAGCAAGGCTGGGTAGCTCCCACGATCACCAGAGGGCAGTGATTGCCCCCCCCCAAAAAAAAGAGAATTATTCATCATCCTCTTAGCAATTAAAATCTTTTGTAAAGTGGCCCACAATGCAGGATAAATCGCAGGCATTTGCTTTTACAGCCACCTTGGGCCTATCCAGCACCCCAAGGGGGTAGTCTCACACACGCTAGCAATCACTGCTGTGGAATCTTCAGAGAGCCCAGGTATCGTGGCCCTGCTGCTAGTGGTGGTCTGGACTCCAGACCAAGAGGCAATAGATGTCTCGTATCTCAATCCTCCAAGCAGTGGGGGTGGTGTTTTGTTAGCCTAGTGCTAGGGAACAAATAGAGGATGCCTGAGCCGAGACAGAATTCTCCCTGGGCCTTTTGAAATGTCTGCACTGACCCTTTGGTGGCAGGCAGTTTTGTACCTGTGGCCACCCAGACACTTTCGGAGGTATGTGCCAGCTCCTGCCCTCTGCAGGGCACACATCAGTCCTGACACTGGGAGTGGACTTGCGCTGGCTGTAGCTGTGCCCCTCCCTCTCACCCACTAGTGAGCAGCAGAGAATAGTCTTCACTCATCCTTGGGTGAGCAAGGTGGGCAGCGGCCAACAGCTGGTCCCTCAAAGCCAACTGCTTGACTCAAGTAGGGCTAGAGAGTTCACCAGTTGGCCCAAACTGTTCCCACCACCTGAAAGAACTTCAGGTTACAGGAAACACACGTCCCCAATAACAGCATCAAACACAAGGTTTGGATGCATAGCGTCCCTGTTGTGTGACTGACAAAAACAGGCAGTCACAGGGTTCTTTTAAACCTGGGCCCTTTTGGAAATAACTTACCAGGAATTTCGTCTGATGCCTCTGGATAGACTCAAACCATGAGCCTTTCATTCCATAGCTGAGCACTTAACAATCGGTGCCATCCAGGGGTCCCTCGTGCTTAGAGGCTCACGGTGACATGTAAGCAACAGGATGGATGTACAGTGTGTAACTGTCCCCGGGGAGGGAGCACACCAGGAAGTTTTTCAGGGGTCAGACTGGGGAGTGGCCGGGCAGAGTATGAACAGGGAACCACATGGGTGCTGTAGGGAGACAAGGGTGCCTGCCTGCAAGGAGTTTACAGCCCAGTCTCAGGGCTTTGTGTAAGGCAACAGGCATGGTTCTCTGGCAGAAAACAAAACAAAAAACACCCCCAAACCCACCCAGTGCCATTGAGTCCCTGACGACTCCCAATGACTCCCAGTCCCTGGGTAGGACTGCCCCTGTGAGTTTCTGAGACTGTCACTCTCCATGGGAGCAGAGCCCTGGGCCTTTCTCCTGCTGGAGCAGAAAGTGGTCCTGGTGTGTGTGTGTGTGTGTGTGTGCTGTATGTGTTGAGTCAGGGAGATGTGTGTGTCTGTGTGCGTGCGCGTGCATTCTACTCAGACTGGGAGTGCAGTGGGGAAGGAGGCGGCCAGCACAGGCTCGTACGGAAGAACTGTGAGAGGTCAAAAGCCAGCCAGATGGAGCATGAAGAGGGCCAGCATTCAGGCAGCTGGAGAAGCAGACACAGGGACAAGCCGTCGCTGGGGAGCATCCGCAGGATCGGAGGACCTCCCTGGGAAGCAGCCTCAGAAACAGAACCCTGGCACCCAGTGAAGAGATCGAGGAGCAGTAACTGTTCCCTGGAGAGGGAGCTGGTGGATGGGAAGAGTCAGAACAGCTCCTGGGAGGCAGGAGCTCCACGCTGCTGCACAGGGGAGAGGTGGGAAGAAAACTCCAGCACCCACAGCTGTTGAGCTGATGCTCCCTGCCTGTGTTCCAGAGGAGGACTGAGCTCTTGATGGAAGCCGGTCACCAGGCCTTTCTTCTGCAGGGCCTCTGGGTGAGTTCCACCCATGGGTCTCTAGAGCAGTGGTACTCAATCTTCCCCATGCCTCGACTCTTTCATATAGTTCTGCCTGTGGTGGTGAACTCCTCAACCATCAAATTATGTTCATTGCTGCTTCATCTCTGTTAAAGGGTTATCCGACCCTCAAAGGGGTCATGGCCCACATGTTGAGAACCGCTGTGCTAGGAGGTTAACAGTGGAGAATAAACTATCGGTGGTATCAAGGGACCTGGAAGGGAAGCAGGTGTGTGTCTGTGCGCTGGATTCTGGGTCACGGAGAACCTGTGGGTTGTAGGGTAGAACTGAGCTCCACAGGCTTCCTGCCTGTTCTCTTTATGAAAGATGGCCAGGCGTGGCCTGCATGGTGCTACTGGGTGGGCTCAAACTGCCAGCTTTTCTATTAGCAGCTAAGCCTACACAGTGCTAGGGATCTGAGGTTGGGGCACATGCAGAGAACCACCTTGTAACATTCACTGATATAGGCTTGTGACCTGGCAACCCACCTTGAGGGACACCCCCCCCCAAAAAAAAAATAATGGCCTTGAGGACTCTGGGTTGGCACAAGTGGGCAAACAGTACTAACCAAGTCCAGGTGCCAGGATAGAGCAGCATGAGGTGAAGCAGAAAAGATGTGGGTTTGTGGATCAGGATCACTTGGGGGTCACTGGGACCATCTGGGAAAGGTGGGGGAGGAGTTCCGGCCAGAGGGAGAAAAGGTGTGTAGGTAGGGTAGGGGACCTGTCATCCGGGAACAGAGAGCAGCAGAAGAGTGGGAGTTGTCCTGAGGAACAGCAGGGTCTTCATCAGAAACTTCTTGACAAGGGATGGCCAGCGCAGGAGTTGTCAGAAGCCCATGTGCCTCAAACAATGATTGCCTGTCTTAGACTGGGCTCTTTAGGGAAGCTAAACCAGTGATTGATTCTCTCTCTCACACACACACACACACACACACACACACACACACACAGACAGATTGCTTTAGATTGTGAAATGGCTCACACCACATCCAAAACAGGCATACTCCAAATCTGGCCCAGTTTCAAACCTGTGGTCAGATGCAAAGCCAGCGGCTTCTGCTGACTTGCTAACCATGGGACTGATGAGTCCAGGATCAGCCGCAAGACAACAGGCTCTGCGTTGCAGAGATGAATCAACCCAAGGCTAGCAGGTCAGACCACAGGCCTCTGATGACTCCCAGGATCAGCCAGCGGCAGGCAGGGCAGCAGATTTTCAGCTCAAGTCCAGAGAACTGGCCGTCGCTGAGCCAGATGCCGGATCCACAGCATTTCCCTTTCTCCTGGATGCAGGCCACACCCTTGAAAATGCTCTTCCTGGGGGGATTGCTAAGTCCTGTCCACCCTGAGCATCTTGCCTCAGCCAAGTTGACACAAACCCTTCACCATCACACTGCCAGATGGCTCCTCAGCCGGGAAGAAGATACGTGTTCAGTAGTTCAAACGTGGCAGAGTGATACCAAGGAATACTATCAAGCAGTGAGGATCGCAGTCGGTCCTGATGGGCAATGCAGGGTGTGTAAGCTCTTGACCCTAATGTCTGCACTTACAACAACAACCAGACGTAAGAGCGTACACCTGTGAAGTTCCACTTCTAGACCTTGCACAAGCAGGTGATCCTCATCCGTGGTGGTGGACATCCACGTGGCACTTCTGGGTGGGTAGTGACAGGCAGGAGAAGGGGTGGGGGTTCGGGGGCTTTGGCAAGGAGTTGATATGTTCTGTTTCCTCCTCCACGTGCTAGTGATACTGGTATGCCAGTCTTGCACGAGTTTACAGAGCTTATAATATGTGCCTTCTACGGTAGGCCTCTTCTGCCGTTTTTATCATTTATTTTTGTTATTGCTGTCAGACTCACTGGGAGAAAGATAAGGCTGTATGCTGCGTGAAGACTGATAGTCTCGGGAACTCTATGAATCCGAATGTGTTCTACGGCGCTGGATTGGGTGTGGACTGGGACCTCGGGTTGAGGATGTGCACAGAAGAGGCACCGACCCATCTCGACCTGTGTGCTGCAGGCCCATGCGTTACCTGCTCCGAGGTCTACAAAAACCCTCACCCTCTTTGCCCTTGTGTGTGCACACACTGGCCCGTCCTGGGTACCTTACGGCGTAATCAACAACTTTCCACCCCTTCCTCCTCTCCCCAGATAATGGCCTTGAGGACTCTGGGTTGGCACAAGCGGGCAAACAGTGCTAACTATGTCTGGGTCGCAGGAGAGAGCAGCATGAGGTGAAGCAGAGAAGATGGGGGTGATCAGGAGTACTTGGGGAGGGCAGTGGGATCATCTGGGAAAGGTGGGGAGGAGTTCAGACCAGAGGGAGAAAAGGCGTGTAGGTAGGGTGGGGGGAGCCATCACCCAGGAACAGAGAGGAGCAGAAGAGTGGAGGTTGCCTTGGAGAACATCGTAGTCTTCAGCAGAAGCTTCTTGACAAGTGGTGGCCAGAGTAGAAGTGGGGGGGGGGGGGCGGGGGCGGATTTTTTTTTGGTCAGAATCCCAGGAGGGAGAGTTTCATAGAAAACCAGCAGTCACCCATAGGTTGCACAGTCCTGCAGGAGCCACTCTATCACCACCTGCCGCACCCCCTGACCTTTCCCCCAAGCCTTTTTTATTGAGTGAGCTACTGTCCACTTACTGTCCCTGGCCTGACCCCCATCCACCCCTTTGTTCTGCAGCAGCTAGAACCCCGTTTCATTTCTGGGCCTGCTCACCTGCCAGGACTTCCTTCTCATATGCCCATGTGCTAACCCAAAGCTAGCAGTTACCATACCACGCATCCTTAGTGAGCTGGACCCTCTGTGTGTATAAGCCAGACATGCAGCCAGAGGCCTGTGAGCTGAAGTGCAGGGTCTGGCCCGGCTTCAGCGCGTGGATCCACTGACTCTTTGACCTGGTTTTCTTCATGTGCACTGCGTACCGTGGTCATTCATCAGGGCCGGGACCTGCGTCGACTCCTTTACAAAGGAGAGGGAAAGGTTTGCAAGCGAATGGGAATCTCGGCTTGCGCATCCCTTGGGAGGACGTTCAAAAACAGCAAGCATCCCTCAGATGAGGGAGATGATAATCCACTCACTGCTGTGCGGCTGAACGAGCCCATATTTAAACAGACCTGCTCCACCAGGGTCTCCTGGTCATGCTCTTGACAGAATTAGTGTCTGCGCTTTCTGCCTGGTGCCGCTGGGTGTGTTTGAACCGCCAACCTTTCCCTTAGCTGTGGAGTGCTTAACTGCTGCGCCACCAGAGGCAGGGAAAGGCTTCCTTCTATTGAACCTCACTGAGTGTCAGGCACAGGGCTGAACATGTGCATGCCTTCTGCTTTACTTGTCACATCTTCTCTGCAAAGTGTGTGTGTGTGTGTGTGTGTGTGTGTGCGTGCGTGTATGCGTGCAGTCAATACTCCTGCTTTTTACCTGGGGACGTTGAGCTGCAGGGAGGTTCTGTAACTTGCACAGCTAGCAAGAGGCAGAGCTTGGATTTGAACCCAGTGGCTGAAATTCTCTACCACCTGTCAGGGCACAGAGTTGCTGTGAAGACATGGAGCAGGGACCGAACAGATGCATCTTCTAGATCAGCAGTTCTCAACCTGTGGGTCAAGACCCCTTTGGGGTTCAAATGATCCTCTCACCGGGGTCTCCCAATTCATAACCGTAGCAAAATGACAGGGATGAAGTCACAAGGAAAATGATTTTATGCTTGGGGGGTGGCTTGCCACCTCACGAGGAGCTTTATGAAAGGGCCGTGGCATGAGGCAGGTTGAGAACCGCTGCTCTCGCTCCTTGGGCAGTCAGTTCTCAGGCCCTTCATTCAGTACTATAAGAGGTAAGACTGGATGATGTGGCAGAAAATTTACTCCCTTCCCAATTTCCGTTTGGTTTCAGCAGATATTAAGATGAGCTATATGTGTCTTAAGCCTGCCTTAGCCAACTGCAGGCACACCTTTAGTTGCGCAGCACCACGGTTCTCAAATTTAAAACTCAAGAAAGCAAACAGACAGCCTCTCACTGCCACTCAGTTCATTCTGACGCGCAGCAACTCCATAAAAAAGGGTGGGGCTGCCCTGGTGGGTTATGGGAGCAGTCAGCACCACCCTTTACCAGCAAGAGGTTTCAAACTGCTGACCTATCGGTTGGCAGCTCCAGGTGGAACCTACCATGCCGCCGGGGTTCCTTCTCCAAATGTAAGTGGGCAGGAGAACACACAAACACAGCTCCTTCCATGTTTTTTACCAGGACTTAAAACTGGTTATGTTAGTCCAGGGTGACCAGAGGGACAAATTCATAGGCATTCATGTAGACATGAGATGGAGTTTGTGTGAGTCCAGGTAGACTAGAGAAACAAAATTCACAGGCATGCATATGTGTAAAAGGAAAAGTTTTATAGACAAAAGCAACTGTACATCAAGAAAACATCCCAATCCAGTTCAAGGTCATAAATCCGATATTAGCCTATATGTCTGATACTAATCTATAAGTCCTCTTCAGACTGAGAAGCATATACAGCGACACTAGGACAATCACAGGCCAGTGGGTGTAGAGTCTTGTGCACCCAGTGGTGATAGAAGCATCTCAGTGCTGTCAGGGCCCTCTTGGTGGCTTCTCAAGCATCTCAGCACTGGCAGGGTTCTCTACATGGCTTTTTTGGCTTCAGAGGTCTGGTTTCATCAGGGTAAGCCCAAATGTCTTCTCCTCCAAGATGTCTCATAGGCAGTCAACCTTGTGTCTTGTCAACAGAGCATCTCCAAGGAACTGAATCATAAGTCTCTCACCACCAAGGGGAAAATATGGTCAGATTTCCCAGAATTCTCAGAAGAAACCCATGCCCAGAGATCTCATTAGCTATCTTCAGATTGACAGGCTAGATTACACCCCTGCACTCCCAATCCTGAAATTGACACAAGATTGCATGGCTGCCACAGAGCTTTGTATCAAAGAGTAATTTTATATTAAGAAAACATCACAGCCCAGTCCAGATCAAGTCCATAAGTCTGATATGAACCCATAAATCTGATAGTAGTCTGTAAATCCCTCTTCAGTTCAATGCAGCAGATGCAATGATGTTGAATGCAGGAAGATTACAGCAGCTGGGTGAATAGTCTGGTGGATCTGAACCTGGTGGAAGCATCGCAGCACTGGTGTGGGTCTCCACGTGGCTCCTCCAGCTCTTCAAATGTGGCTCTGCCACAGGATGATGAAGCAGACAGAGAGGGACTCTTTGCAGGTTTCAGAAAGTCTCTGTGTGCCTTGTCAATAGGAGGACAAAGGCAGAGAGAGAGAGAGAGAGAGAGTTCCTAGCATCCTCATTAGAAGGCCACGCCCACGAGGAGGCATCATCAGTCAGTATCCTGATTGACAGGCAAGACCCTCAAGTTGACAGGAAATTATGTAACTACCACTCTGAATCCCCCCATTCCCACTTTCTTGGGAGATTTCAGGTTGTCATGGTGAGACGCTCCCTTCCCTCTCTCTTGAGGCTTTCCTGACTGGCGGCTCCTCTTCTAGGCTATGGTGCTGTGAAGGTGGTTAACCTCCTGGGGTAACAACTCTATAACAAAAGTGGATCAAGTGGGACTGGGAAGTGTGGGGTGGTGGCCTACAGAGGGGGTACGGGCAGATGAAGGCGGGAGCCCTGTGAGTGGGGTGGACTCTGTTGGTCAGGTACCCCTCAAACGGCACCTATATATGTATATGCAGGGTCCTGGAGCCTGTGGAGCCTCTGATACAGCGTACAGCTGGGATCGGGTGTGGAGCAAAAGAGTGCTGTGATGGGGGCACCCTGGACGGGCAGGATTGAACCCCATAGCCGTTGTGAGGAACAGACATGCTAGAGACAGATGGCTCCCAGATCCAGGACCACCACTGGCACGCAGGCTCAGAGAGAGGGGAGAAGGCTGTCCTGGCCGGTCTCCACTCAGGATTGTTTGTGGTCCCTCGGAGAAGGTCTGATAATGAAGAATTAACTGGCCACGCACCGCAGGGTCACCAGCCTCTCCTCAGGAGAAAGATGGGGCTTTCTGCTCCCAAGACAGGTCATAGGCCAGGAAAATCACAACGCCGGTTCTACCCAGTGCTATTGGGTCTCTGGGTCAGAAACGACTCTGCGGCAGTGAGTGAGATTGAGAATTTCATAGTAACTCCGTGGCTTGGAACGACCTTTTCTGCTCACTGTGGTGCTGTGAGGTGAGGGGGCAGGCAAACCCTGGGGCATAGTGGTCATGCATCGGGCTGCTAACCGCCAGATCAGCAGTTCGAAACTACCAGCGGAGAAACAGGAGATTTTCTACTTGTGTCAAAAGTTACACGCTCAGAAACCCGCAGGGGCAGTTCTGCCCTCTCCTAGAAGGTCCTTACGATTCAGCAGCCACTCGCTGGCACTGAGTTTGGTTTTGCCGGTGTTGTAGGCACGGACTCGGAGCCATCCAGCCTAGATTCAAACTCCGTTCTGCCCGCCTACGTCTGTGTAATATGTGTCGTCATTGAGAGGTACGGACCTGTGAACCTCAGTACGCATCAGTCCCCAGTCCTGGGTTATTTTCACAGTGGTTGCTCTGTCTGGGCCCACTGTTGCAGCTGCTGTGTCAACCCACCTTGTCAAGGGTCTTCCTCCTTTTTTTGGAGGTGGGGGGCATCACTGCCCTCCGGTGGTGGGAATAGGAAGCCCAGCCTTGCTCCTGGAGACCTGCTGCTGGATTTGAACCTCCAACCCAGTGGGCCGCAACCACCACGCCACCGGGGCTCAGCCTGGGTCTTCCTCTTCTTTGTTGCCCTTCTACTTTACCAAGAATGAGGACCTTCTCCTGATAACATGCACACAGACTCTGTGAATGAGCCTCGGTACGGTCATCTGTACGATGGGCACATGAGTACGCTCCTCGCTGGGCTACTCTGAGGTTGAAGAGCACAAACCCACAGACACTGCCAAAAACAGTGCCTGGCACAGGGGGCGTGGACCTATGACCGCTGGGAAACCCAGGGCATCCTGAGGGCCAAACCTGGAAAAACAAAATCGCACAGTTGTCCTGGAGGGGACTCCACGGATGGCAGCCCTGTGTGTGTCCGAGGAGAATGGTCTTCCACTGGGTTTTCCAGGATCTTTCTGATGTAGATCTCCAGACCTTTCTTCTGCGGGGCCTCGGAGTGTGATTGAGCCTGGAATGTGGCAGTGAGCAGCCAATTGCAAGCACCCTTTTGATTCCTCCAGGGGCTGATACCCAGAACGCTGTCCAGGGTTCATGTCTCCCCTCTGTCTTCCCAGCACGGATTGCAGGCCTTTGTGCTCAGTAAGTATCAGTTAGAGATGGCATCACTTAGCTGCTCCGGGAAGGAGGCACATTCCAACAGGCAGAGAGGGATGGGCACCGGAAAGGGGAGCTTGGCGATAGACTGTGTCAGGTGTGGGCTCAGGGGGCGAAGTGCCTGGGCCACAGAAAAAGGAAGATTATCCAGGAAGCAAGCGGCATGGGCCCGTGGGTGGAGGTCCAGCAGTGAGAGAGGGTTTCCTGGAGGAGGCGAAGTGGACAGAGGGCCATCAAGGGAGAGCAAGAGACCGGGATGGCAAGAAGGGACCAGCCAGGGAGCCACGGGGGCAGCGAGTGGGCCGGGAGCACGTGTCAATCTCGGGTTCCTCTGCTCATAAAGTTCTGCAGGCGCACATTTCTGTCAGCTTTATATTAACATTTACATAACAAGTAGATTGAGAGATTGCATTATTTACATATATATGGGGGCTGGCTGGAACCAGGGAACCTCACGCCCGTACATGACGTTTTATTGATTAATAAATTAGACACTTACAGATCAGGCACAAATCAAATCCATCCCTTTCAGACACCCATCAGGTGCAAATGAATGTAAATTGGTGGCTTCATTTGCATACGAGAAGCAAAACCATTTAGTCCTCATTTGTCATGGGCACCCTTGAGAGGCTGTAATTTGCCTGCAGTGCCAGTGAGCAAGCAGGCCTGCCTCCTGCTCTGGACCCTTTCCAGACTGCGGGGAAGCAGGCTGCAGGTAGGGCTGGCCTCTGGAATGCCCCCAGCTCCAGCTACCCTCCCCAACACCCACAGTCTCCCTTGAAGAGACTGGACGCACTGCTTAGTCACAGAATCGGAGTTCAGGGTGGCAGAAGTGGAGGAAGCCCAGGAGGGACAAAACCTTAGGTCACTCAGCAAGGTGAAGGCCATGTCAGAGGGACAGCCCAGGACCTCAGGTCCTGTCTCTTTCCTAAGTTGCCACGCGGGTTCTTTGGCAGGAAGAAAGGAGTGGATCTGGAGCTTGTTTTCTCATTGTTCTTGGAATTGAGAGTTGGGTGTGTGTGTGGGGGGGGGGGCGAGGGGGCATTGCAGGAAGAGTTGACAGCCATGCTCTGATTTTAGGGCACCCAGAGGTCCCCTCAGACCTGGAGATCCCTCTCCCGATTTCTTTGTCTCTACACACTGCTATTATTAACTGCCTTCAAGTCTTCCCCAGACTCAGGGTGACCCCATGCCCACCTGGTAAGACCCTTATGGTCCATAGGCTTTCCCTGGGGTGACTGCCAGAAGTAGATCACCAGGCCTTTCTTCTTGCTCTGATTTAAGCTGGCAGATTAAGTTTGGGGTTCGGAAACCCATTTGGCAACCTGTGAGAGATGGGAGGTATATCCATGTGATGAGGTGCACTGGCCAGGAATCAAACCTGCATGGATACATTCAACACCATAGAGTCGATTCTGACTCACAGGCCCCTTACAAAGCAGGGTAGAACTGTCCCTGTGGGTTTCAGAGGCTGTAACTCTTTTGGAGCAGAAAGCCTCATCTTTCTCCCACAGGGTGGCTAGGGGTGTCAAACTACTGACCTTGAGGTTAGCAGCCCAACAAGTAACCACTATGCCACCAGGGCTACTGCTGGAGGTGAGAATTCAACCGTGGGACCAACACTGCCTCTGACTGGTTAGATAGAAGGGTGAGAGTCCGAGCGGGAGAGCCTGGATCCCATTTCCACCAATGGTGACAAGGTGCCAAAGGGGATGACCAAAGACCAAGCTTCACCCACTTTACCACTGAAGAGAGGAGAAGACTCTGCGTGTGGAGGTGGTAGTGCTGGCAGCCATGTAAGGGAGACAGAACCACAATATGACTTTTGAAGGCATGGATGCTGCCCCAAGGGCTGGAGCAGGCATCAGCCGTTCTGTCCTGCTTATCAAATATATGTTGGAGGCAGAGGGATTGTTGATTTGACTCCTATGGGCATTGTCTTTCTTTTAAAATAGTTGTGTGCGTTTGGTGGGTTCGGGCATCGTGGTTAGGATGTGATTTTATTTAATTGAAAAAAAAAAAGTCCCTCCTTCCCTATGCTAAGAATGTAGGCGAATGGGCGCCATTACCACCTCAGTTTCCTGTGCCCTATTGCTCAGGACTCTAAGGAAAGAAGTGTATTATTTCCCAGGAACTGCTAGGAAATAGCAGGCCACTGGGGTGGGCTTCCCAGAGCCTCATTTTGCTCACTCAAACCCAGCTGGGTAGAAAGAGCAGGAAGAACATCAGCCATGGGGAGACCTGGCTTTGGGCTAGACTAGCCTCTAACTATGACCGTAAGCCCGGCTGACCCCCTTTCTAAGCGGTCATAAAAACAAAACTCACTGCCATCGAGTTGATGTCATAGAGTTATGCCAGCCTACGGAGCCCTGTGAGTTTCCAAGTGTATTACTCTTGATGGGAATAGACAGCCTCGTTCCCACCAGCAGTCAGTTCCAATTCACGGCAACTATTGAGGATTGAATTTTCTTACCCCCTAAATATTATAGACTAGGAATCCTCACCTTTATGCCTCTGACCAGTCAGACAGTACCATTTGGGACTGAGCTGTCTTTTTCATGGGGCTGAGGCAGGGTTTGTCTTGGGTATGCCTTGAAGCAGGGATGAGGAAGAGAGTGGTCAAGACACAGGGTGAGTGCCAGGAAATCAGGAAGCAGACACTGAAGAGACAAGGGCCTTGGTATGGAGCTCAGAGTGGGGAGAGAAGTCTTCCCATCAGTGTGGGTGGGGAACCTCTTTTTGGCTAAGGAAGGACTGGTTGGCTATTTATGGCATCGTTCTCAGGCCATATTGGTCAGACATTTCATGAACCCACCCTTCATGTGGTGGCTAGAATGGCTTCTCTTTGGTGAGGCCTGTGGTGCTTTGTGGTGTTAATGATTTTGTGAACGTTACATGGCCCTCGGGCTGGATGCTCCCTTCCCCTGGCCTGTATCTAGGGTTCTGTGTTCAAACTTGGGCACTGGAAGTTAACAGAGTGTTCAAGCCACCCATTTGCGCTATTGCAGTTATCGCAGCGGCTGATCAGTTAAAGACCCTCGTGTGTTAGGGTAGGACTGCCCTCTGGATAATTTCCAATAGCAGATCACCAGGCCCCTCTGGGTGGATTTGAGCCTGAGACTGGTCGGGTGTTAAGCATCAGCACCATCCAGGGATTCCATCGCTCAGCAGGGGTGCCCTTGAGAAGCATGTGGGCCACACACTGCCTCCCCAAGTGCCTCAGCCCCAGCCTCTGCATTGCATAGAAGGGCCGACAACATTGTCGCCAAAGACCATGCTCAGTGTTTGTTTCACTGCTACCGAAGCAACTGTGTGCACCTCATCTCCAAACCTCTCCAAAGTAGGCATAGCGAGGCCTTATTTTACAGAGAGATGGGATGAAGGGTGGTTTCAGAGTGCCATGTACCCACTGTGCATCCACCGGGAGTAGGGGCAGTTTTATCCTGAGCTCAGTTTCTAGAGAAAGGGCCTCTGAGGGATGGATGGGGTGCAGGGTAGGGATGTGGACTCTGTCGTCTTGCTTGAGTTAAGTAGTTCCTGTCTCTGGGGCAGCTTAGGAGCATAACATCATGCCTTGGGCTGTGTGTTAGTCCGGGTGAACCAGAGAAACATAAGCACACAAGTGGATATAAGGGAGAGGTTTATATACAAGAGGAATGGAATGTTGAGAAAGCCCCCCAACCCAGTCCGGTTCAAGTCCACAAGTCTGGCATTAATTAACCCATATGTCTGATTCCAGTCTATAAAGTCTCCTTCAGATTCACAAGGCACATGCAATGATGCAGGATAATCAAGGCCAGTGGGTAAGAAAGTCTTAGAATCCAGTGGCGTTGTAAGCATCTCAGTGCTGGCAGGGGCCTCTCTGTGGCTTCTCAAGCATCTCAGCAGTGGCAGGAGAAAGTCCTGCCCACACAAAGGTCTCCTTGGCTATCTGCAGATTGACAGAACAGACTCCACCCCTACACTCCTAATCCTTCAACGGACACCAGATTACGTGACTGCCACAAGCCGTGATTTGGAAGTTCAGTGGTTTGACACCGGCATCTGGTCCTCGGGAGAAAGACAAGTCTTTCTACGCCCATGAAGAGTTACCATCTTGGAACCCCACAGGGCTAGATCTACGCTATCTTATAGACTTGTTGGGTGTCCATACATTTCAAACGGTAGGGATTATAAGATTACTGCCCCTTTCCCCTCCCAAGACCCCCAGCAGTATGAAGTTCCAGAGTTCGATGACCTCCACACAGTCCCCTTGTCTGCCTCAGCCAACTTTGCTCCCACTCCAACCACCAGCGGTCACATGGGTCACCTCTAGACTCAGCAGAAGGAGGAGGAGAAGGGGAACAGGTCAAGGAGTTACCCTGTTTCCCTTGCTCACACCCCACATGAACTCAGCACTTGGACCCTTTTCCAGCTGCCCTTGAGTGTAGGCAAGGTCAGGGTCCCAAGAAGTAGCCTGGGACCCTCATCTTCTCTTCTGAAAACTCATCAAACTCTCAACTTCCTAGCTTCATCAGCTCCTGCTCCAAGAGTACAGATAGACGTCCCAGGATCCCACCTTCCTGGGTGCCCTGCTGGTCCAAAGCCTGATTCGACTCTGGGATAGTCCCATGATGCTTTGCCCTACATCTGCGTGCCTCCCTGGCACTAGTGGGGTCTTGTCCTTCTCCCTGCCTCCCCTCTCTCAGACTACCTGGCAGTCAACAGCTCCACATACCCCCTGTGACTCCTCTCTCTTCTGTGAGGACGCCTGTGGCTCCTCCTTCTTCTCTGGATCCTGTCTGACTGTCCTGACTGTCCCTTCTTCCATTGGCTGAGCAGCCTCCAGGTTGTCAGCAGACACGGTGTCTCTGGTGCAGGGTGACCCCGAGGCACCCCAGGATGACATTACCCAGGCCTGCACTGTTGCCATGACCATCTGGGGATCAGACCTGGATCATCCGTAGGTTTTCTGTGGCTTATGTTCAGAAACAGATCCTCTGTCTCACCCCTTTGCCTGTCTGGAAGCTTTGCTGAAATCGTTCAGGAGCATAGTAACATGCCAGCCTTCCCTGGCAGACAAGTTGTATATTGGTCAGTGTGGCAGTCATGCACTCATATGTCAATTTCATGGTTGGAAGACTAGGGGTGGAATCTAGCCTCTCAATCTGGAGATAGCCAGTGAGGCCTCTGCATGGGCATGGCTTTCTCCTGAGAATACTGGGAAGTCTTGTGGTATTTCCTAATTGGAGAAGACTGTCTCTAAGGGGTGGTCTACCGACAAGACAAGATGGTGGCATGCTGATAGATTCTGAGTCCTAAAACCTGGAGGAGGTGGAGGGGAAGCCACATCGGCTTACTCTGATAAAACCAGACCTCTGGGGCCGGGAAACTACAGAGAGATCCTTGCCAATGCTGAGATGCTTCTGTTGCCAATGGATACTGCTGATGGACCCTGAGCCCTGGTAATGGGAAGCCAGAGAAAGACCCCTGCCAGGGCTGAGATGCTTCTAGACTTCCTGGTGTTATTGCATGTGCTACGTGAGTCAGATGGAAACATTATAGATTGGTTTGGGACATATGGGCTAATATCAGACTTAAGACTTTGGACTGGACTGGGTTGGGATGCTTTCTAAATATTCCATTCTTCTTGTATATAAACCTTTCCCTTATATCCATATGTGTGTTTATGAATTTGTTTCTCTAGTCTACCCAAACTAGCACAGTCAGGAATAGAATGGGCCTCTAGCATGAGGGGGGGGGGGGCGGCAGAAATTCTATCATGGAACCACCAACTCCTTGCCATTGAATTGATATCAACTCACAGTGACCCTATAGGTCTAGGTTCTGGTACCTCTTTAGGGGACTAGAAAGCTGTGTCTTTCTCCCAAGGAGTGGCCAGTGGTGTGCAAATGCTGGCCTTGCTGTTAGCAGCCCGATTCATAACTATGCCACCAGGACCACCACTGCCTCCTACCCAGCCTCCATAGGCCTCTTCATGACTCCCTCCTTTCATTCAGGCATGCAGGGCATGGCTTGAAACTCTGGGCCAGTCGGTTGCACCAAGGAAAAGCCAGGCCTTGGGAGATAAAATATCTGTTGTCTCAAACCTCACTGCTACTTTCATTGCAGGCGGAGCTGTGTTTGGGAAGAGCTGTCGCTTGGCAAACAGTCCCCTACCACACACACACACACACCACCACCACCACCACCACCACCACCACCACTACCACCACCACCACCACCACCCCTATCATCAGCAGTGTCTTTGTTCATTCCTCCCCCGCCTCCCCCGAGTTGTAAGAAATGGCTAAGATACTTGGGTCAAGGTGAAATTGTCTGAGCTTCAGCACGACTCAACCTGCACCAGCACCTCCCCGTGTGGGCCTTGCCTTGGCAGGCCACCCCCTTCCTGCCCACAGCTCCCAGCCGAGCAGACCCTCAAGGGCAGAACCCCAGAGCATCTTGTTGCTGTTTTTCGAATCGAGTGATAATTATATGTATAAAATTCGACTGCTTAAACCGTTCAGGATTAATCGGCACCAACACACAGAAATGTGCCTTGCCTGTAATTAGCCATTCCCTGGCAAACGCATTTTGCAAAATAGCACTTGATTTTAATAACAGGCTGTTAGTATTAGAACGTTGCACCCGCTTTATTTCAACTTGTCAAAGAAGCCCCCTCATTCCAGCAGCCCCAGCCTCCTGCCACGCAGATGCCTTGGGCTGGGGGGATTGGCCCCTCTGAGACAACTTTCCTTTGAGGTGTCTTCTAGTCCTAGCCTTTCAGAAAGCCCCCAAGCCCCATTCCAGGTCCCTTGGGTGCCCTAAGGTCTCTAGCTGTAGGCGGATTGGAAGTGAGAACCCAGCCCATCTCAACTTGTGCTCCCCAGCATCTCCTCCTCCTCCTCCTTTCTCACCCTACTGAACCCTTGCCCCTTTGGCCTCCCTCCTCCCAGCTCCACATGTCTCCTCTGACTCCGCTGGGTCTCTCCACGCTGCTCTCTGGTCTCCAGGACAGACTTCACGTCCATCCTCCACACCACCTCCCTGAGGACTCCTCTCTCTTCAGCTCTGTTTCTGCGCGTTTGTGTCAGGCTGGTTCTCAAACTTGCCTGCCCTGGGGGGGGGGGGGAGTGCACACGGGTGCCCCAGACACTGAAGGTGCCCCCCTCACTTAAAGGAGGATGCTCAGAGGGATTCTTGGGGCTGGGCAGCTACCTTCACAGCCTTGCCCCTGTCCTAGAGACGGTGAGAGGCCTGCTGACCAGTGCTGGGCGAGAGGAGCCAGGATGCAGTTTGAGCAACTGCCTGCCCCTCCCTCCTCCTGCCGCTCTCTGGCCCAAGCTCTAGATCAGGGGTCCTCGAACTAAGGCCCGCAGGCCACATGCAGCCCGCCAAGGACATTTATCCAGCCTGCCGGGTGTTTTTGTTGCTGCTGCCTGTTCGGCTTAGCAGCTGACTCATCCGGGGGCTGCAGTGAATTTGTTCAGTTATTTTTTTTAGACTATAGTCCGGCCCTTCAATGGTCTGAGGGACAGTGAACTAGTCCCCTGTTTAAAAAGTGTGAGGACCCCTGCTCCAGAACCTCCTGGATTTTGTTGTCAGGTGCCACCACCTTAATTCTGACTCAAGCAAGCATGCAGGAGAATGAAACGCTGCCCGGCCTGTGTCACCCTCCCCACGGGACTTAGGTGTGAGCCTGTCATTGCAGCCACCATGTCGGTCCATCTTCTCTGCTCCTCCACCACTCAGCGTGGGTCAGCGTGTCATGCTGTGGTGTCTTGCATGATGCTGGAAGATGTGTCACTGGTATTTCATCTGCCAGCGTGGTCAGCCCAAAGTGGGCAGGTTTCAGGGGGTCTTCCAGACTCAGAGCAGACCTGGGAGGAAGCAATCAGCTGCCCGAATCGAGAGAAGTACTGCTGAAAGCCTCGTGGACAGAACCTCCTTAGTCAGCATAAGTCCAGCTGCCTGCTCTCCTTGGAGAGCATGGACGCAGGCCAGCAGAAGGACCTTCCTGGTGGGGGTGGGTGGGACGGTACCAGACAGATGACTCAGGCGGGTGAAGGGGTCCTCCTACAGCTTCCTCTCACCTCGACCTCCAGACGTACCTTTCCTGCCACCTCCTGTCTGCTCAGATGCCATGTTTGACTTGCCGGCCAGCCCCACCTCCTCTATCCAGTCTGCGTGCCCAAGTGGCCCCTTCCCCCTCAGTTGCCCCTCAGCACTCCTGTCTCTTCCCCTGGCTCTGGGTCAGAACAGCACCGTCTCCTGCCGGCCCAGGGCCCTTCTCTAGGCCCACCTTCTTCTCTCTAGTTGCCCTCAGGAAGCTTCTGTGGAACACAATGCAGATCTCCCTCACTGCGTAGGCCTGCGAATCCTGTAAGCGCTTTTGTGGGCCCCCGAGTCCCAGGCTCCTCCTGGCCCCATGCGCCTTTGCAACCCATCTCCCTCCTTCTGCCCCACCGCAGGCCCTTAGGTATCAGATGCACCTGAGCATCTGCCTGAACTCAGCATCATAGCCTACCTCTGTGCTCATCTCCTGCCTGCCTGGTCCTTCTCCACTGAAGTAACTCCGGAAAAAAAAACCCAGCCCTGTGTGGTGTGATGTGCGGGCCCAGTTATAGCTGCTGAATGAATGCTGAGTCTTCCCATTCTCCCAGCAGTCCCAATGCCATATCCCTTCCCTAAACCTGCCCTGGGCTCACCTGTGCCATGGTGCAGGATCGGTGTCCCTTCAGTAGCTCACCTATTCTGAAATGAAAGCATGTGGCATCTATCAGCTATTGCTGAGGAGCAAAACCATGTAAACCCTGGCCATGTGAGGCTTGACTGGCCCAGGAGCCATGAATGGAGTGGCACTGCTCCCAGGTCTCTGTCCTGCTCCTGGAGCCAATGGGTGTCCTGGACGTGTTCTTGCCCTGGCAGTGACAGAAGACCAGGGAAGCAAGGTGATCCTTAGCGGTTTCGGGGGGCCCAGGCTTAGAGCTCGCCTACCATCACTTACCTTATTCTGTGGACCACTGAGCCAAGCCCAAGTCAAGAAATGGGGAAATACACAGCACCCCTTTATGGGAGGAGGCACAGAGTCACAGGCAAAGAAGAGGGACAGGGACAGGGGGACAGGCAGTTGGGTGGATTAATAAAGGGCCACAGCTGTGATCCCACCGTTGATTGAGGGCCAAGCCATCTCATTTCTCTCAATCCCCATTTTCTTCATTTTCAGAGAATTGCTATCTTTAGGTATTCTTGTGAACTGCGATTTCATGAGTTCGCTCAGCATAACCTTCCTGAGCACCTACTATGTGCTGGACATGGTTTGCAGTACTGAAAACATAGCGGTGAGCAAAAGCAAGAATAGCTGTAGCACGCTGAGCTCAGGGTCTGGTACAGACGAAAAGCTCTGGTCTCTTCCCCCCCCCCCCGCCCCCACCACCGGGCACTGGGATAGCTGGCAACCCCTGTGGCTCTCTAGCAGCGGCCCAGAGCGAGCTCTGGGCGTCTCCCACTCCTCACCCGCATCCCTTCCTCATTCCCTTGGGAGGGCTCAGGGCAGCCCCCCTGGGAGTGCTGGACTGTCCTCTGACCGTGTCCTTTACTCGCGTACCCTTGCCTATCTTCCCCTGACTCATTTCTGTGTGCTCCCCCATTTTGCTTGGGAAACGGTCCTTCCGCTGTTTGTAATACAGCCAGTGCCCAGGGTGGGCCTTCCTGGCCTCTGGCCTCAGAATCAAGGAGGTCCTGCTTGAATGAGGGTGTGCACAGGTGTGCTATCAATTGGCCATCAGTACCCAATCGGGAGGCTTCTGTGGAGCTGGCAGTGGCAGGACATTAGAGAAATGATGCTCTTGCCGGGTGTTGATCTTTCTGGAGGTGCCCACCTGTCTTAGGCCAGGATGCCCCTGCTTGATGCTGGTGAGCAGGTGGGTGTGCCACGTTGGTGGGACGTCCATCTAGAACCAGAACCCCCAGATTCAGCGCTAAAACAAGTGGACTTGGCCCTTTCCTTACTTCCCTCTCCCCTGTGCCTCAGTTTGCTTCTCCAGAATGTGAGATTATACTATCCCTGGCTTCACAGGAGTATTGGCAGGTTCATGGTGCAAATGCCTACTGGTCATCGCTCTATGTCGGGCACTGGGGAAAGAGCAGGGGGTGAAATAAACATGGCTCTGATGGAATGGGGTCCCGCATGACACTCAATGCAGAACCCCAGTGAGTGTTCCACCCTGTTCTTGTCACCCAGCCCATGCCTGCCATTTGAAGGATGAAGAAGCTGAGGCCCAGAGAGGATGAGACATTCCCCCATGGTCACACAGCATCTGAGGGGCAGTATTGGCGCGCAAAGCCCAGTTTCCTATACTTGCCCTCTCCCTTCTACATGGAGCCCTTGATAAAGGGGCACAAAGGAGGGGCAAGATGCAACTGACCCCCTCTTGGTCGCCTCTCGTCACACGTGAAAACCTAGAGTGAACGATTGGATGTGTCTTGTCGACCTCAGTGGTCTGCACTCAGAGAGCAGGGATAATCCCATCATCCCACAGTGGGACGGATCTAGAAACCCTTCTGCCCGGCGTGGGGGTGCAGGTGTGAGGAAACCTATGAGGAGGCTAGGTAGATTTTGCATAGCTTTTTGTGATGATACACGGACCTCCTGTGTGTATGCAGACACAGGCCTTGGGGCCTCTTAGGCAGGGAGGGGTTCCAGTGGGTGAAGGGATGAAGCTCAGTGGGGGTGTGGAGAATCAGAGTGCACGTGCTCTGCCTGCCAAGGACCCCTGGAGCCTTTCCTGTCTTTGTCCAGGGTCCATATCCCCCTACCCCCCATAGGTCTGTGCTCCACACCTACCAGCCCGCTCTACTGGGCAACAGAGGTGTAGTCTGCAGCCTGGGGGACCCTCTGGGCCAGTTCTCTTCTGTCCTGCCAGGTTAATACCAGCTGGAGTTGACAGCAATGAGTTTGGGGTTCGGTGACTTCTCGTCTCTGATCTTTCATGCCTTCGGAGTCCTCCACTTCTGAATTCTGTTATCACCATCGCTTACCCCATCCTGGTGTTGCCCCAGGCAAGGTGGAGAAGGTTTTAACTTCCTGATCATGGGCCTTTTGCATGCTACCAAGGTCCCTTGGAGACCCTGTGTGAGTTCACTTGACTGCAATTAGGCTAAGGTGTGCAGGTAGTCGGTGACCTGGGAGAAGTCTGGTGACACAGTGGTTAAGCACTCCATCATTAACCAAAAGTCGGTGATTGGAACCTGTCAGCTGCTCTGAGGGGGAAAGTGGAAGCTATCTTCTCTCTGTGAAGACTTGCAGCCTTGGAAACCTTCTGAGATAATTTGATTCTGCCTCAAAAGGTCTTGGTGCATCGGGACAAACTTGGCAGCGATGGGTTTAGTTTGCTTTGGGTTGGGTAACCTGGACAGTGGTAAAGTGTGCAGACAGTGGATGAGGATTGGACTCCATTCCCTCACCAGCACCTCTGGGTGAGTAAGTCCTTCTGCCACGGGCGTGACTGCCCTTCCCCGAAAATGCCCATCCTAGGCCAAAATGCTAGTTAGTACTGTGCCTATTCCCAGGCAACAGGGGCCCAAAAGATCCCTCAACAGAAATAACTGTGGAAGTGGTACAAGCTCATCAAAGATGAGACTGGAATATTTCTAGACCTTGAGTCTCTTCCTTTCTCTTTTCTCAAATGGTGGTGGTGGTAACTGAGCTCCAGCGAGGTGTTTGCCACAGAGCACCAAGGCCCAGACAGGGACCGTGCTCACACATAGCCACCAGCAGTGGCCGAGCCTCTTCTAGCCACACCAGGATCTGCCAGATATCCAGAGGCTGGAGTGGGGTGGATGGGTGAGGGGTGGGGGCAGGGAGGACACGTGAGACATCAGACTCCGAGAGGCCGGACCAGGTGCCAGGTCAGGAAGAGAGTGTGCAGATGCTAAAGGGAGACAGCTATTGGCTGGTGATACCTTAATTAGGAGAACAGGTGGCATTGACTGGGGATTCCTGTGAATTAAATCAGGTGACCCCTCCTTGCCATTCTATGGTGGCCTGTGCCAAGCTTCTCCACTGCCTCTGCACAGCGAGGAGCTCCATGTACCCTGTCTCTGTCCAGCACCCTGATTCCTGGTTCTGGGTGGCTACTTGGGGCCCTAGGAAGGCTGTGTGGTGCCTCTGTCTCTGGTATGTCTTGGCATAGATGATAACATCAAGGGTTTCTAGGGATTCACCATCTGTCGGGGCTTCTGCAGCCCTTAGAAAAGCCACATGGCACAAGAACTCTACAGTTACTCCAATGACCGGGGAAACTGAGGCTCAGGACAGTTTAAGGGGTGGTTCCGGGTCATGCTGGGTTTTGGTAGTCTGTTTCCCCTCTGAAGTCAACTCTCAGACCAGAATTTGATTGTAGTTAGTTTATTGGGGGTGGGGGTGGAGAGGGTAGGAAGCAGTCAGGAAGGTGAGCAAATGAGGCAGGGCAGAGAATGCAGCCTCTGAAGGGCGGGTTTTCAAGCCTCCTGATGGCTCAGAGGCCCCACAGCAGTGTGGACTTCATGGTAAGTGTTGGGTATCTAAGCACAAAGTTGTCAGTTCAAGCCCCCCCCCCCTGCTGCTTCTGAGGAGAAAGTTGAAGCTGTCTGCATCTGCAGAGAGTTACAGCTTCAGAAAACTTACGTGAGTTGGAATCGACTTGATGGCTGTGGATTCAGTTTGAATTCATCTAGGTCCCTGCCACTGAGTCATTCTGGCCTCATAGTGACACTTTATGGTGAGGTAGGACAGCCCATGTGGGTGCCCAAGACTGTAACTCTTCATAAGACTCTAAGTCTTGCCTTTTTCCCTCAGAGGGGCTGATGGTTTCAAACTGCCAACCTTGAGGGTAATAGTTTAGTGTGTAACCCAATACTCCACCAAGGAGCTTCATCCGACTGGAAATTCCTTGGAACCAGTGAAGACACAAGCCTCAGACATGGAGGGCCAAGTGAGTAGATTTGTAGTTACACCCATTTTCCAGCAAGCAATAATTATAATAATACCAATAAACAATTGCCGTGCAATTGGCCTGTGGTGACCCTGTGTGTCAGAGTGAGCCTGTGCTCCCCAGAGTTTTCAATAGGGGGGAGGGTTTGAGGGAGACTTTCATGTCTTTCTTCTGAGGCAGCTCTGGATGGATTCGGTCCTCCAAGTTACTGGTTAGTAGCCAAGGACTTCACCACTTGGGCCATCCGGAGACTCTCTGCTAGTCAAGGTGGACTAAAGAAACAAATTCGTAGACCCTCATATGTGTATAAGAAAGAGCTTTATAAACCAGAGCAGTTGAATATTGAGAAACCATCCCAGACCAAGTCCGTACATCCTATATTGGCCCATATGTCTAACACCAATCTATAAAGTCCTCTTCAGACTCAGGAAACACACCCAACTGCACCGAATGTAGGAAGACCACAGGCCATTGGGTGCAAAGTCTTGTGGATCCAGTGGTAGTAGAAGCATCTAAGTCTGGCAGAGAGCTCCACGTGGGTTCTCCAGTTTCCAGGGCACAGGGTCTATCAGCATAATGCCATGTGTCTTGTCGGTAGAGCGTCTCTCAGAGTGAGCAGAGAGAGAAAGTGTCTCTTGCCTCCCAGGAGGAAAAATGGGAATGCCTAGAAAACTCGGGTGAAGGTCATGCCCACACAGAGGCCTCATTGGCTATAACCCTATTGGCAGACTTGACTTCACCGCTTTACTTTTAATCCTCCCAAGTCCCAAGTGGACACCAGATTATGTAACTACCACAAGTCCCAAGTGGACATCAGATTATGTAACTACCACAGACTCCATGGGGAATGTTGGTTTCCTGACACTTGGAATCTAAGTGGTGTGCAGGAAGAGTGGCTTGAGGCCTGGAGAAGTTGTCAGGAGGCAAAGAGGAAGGTACTGTCCACTGGGAACCAGACACTGACTTGATACAGCCAGAACAAGGGCAACTGCTGTCTAGCGTTCAAACCCCAGTCGGTGTGAGCCTCAGACTCACGCATCTTGTTGCTCATTCTCTCCATCCCCACCTTCCCCAGGGTTGCTGTTTCCAGGTACCTGCTCAGCCCACTGCTCCCAGGTTGGAGGTCTTTGGTATGTGGCTGAAGAAGGAGACCCTAGCACTCCCTAGCCGGCTTCTCTAGACAGCTTCCTATCCCAACCCCCCACATCCACTCTTGCATGTGGTCAGTAAAAGCAAGTTCCTTTTGGCATGTGCCCAAGAGAGGCCAAGTTGGGAAAGTAAGGCTGAAGTAAAAATAAACTCCCTTAAGCATGCCAAAAATAAATGGCTTTTGGATTATCTGCCATTTGGGATTATGCTATCCCATGGAGAGTCATCATGGCTGACCAGACCCCTGCCACAGACCAAGCAGGTGGGAAAGCTGCCCAGGTGGCAGGTCCAGGGTGCTGGATGCTGCTGGAGAATTCTAGAAAGGAGTTCTTGAGCCAGGGACTAGGGATGAGAGGAAAAGGAGACACATAGGAGGGACTATGGGGCAGCATTTTCTTCAGTCTGTTCTCCAGGAAGTTCACAGGTATGATGATGGTGAATATCTCTATCTATCTATCTATCTATCTATCTATCTATCTATCTATCTATCTATCTATCTACTATCTATCTAAAGAGAGAGTTTCTTTCTCTATTGTTCTAGCTGAAAAGACAGCAATTGTTGTGCCATGGATGCTTGGAAGTGTCTAAGACCCTAGAAGCTGCAAAACAAAGTAGCCATAGGGTGTCCCTTAGCTGATGTTATTGAAATATATCACCAGGCTTATTTTTCCTACTCTGTCTTCATCACAACACTCTGCTGAATGTTGTGCTCTTTGAGTAACCCAGCAAATATCTGGCAAAACCGTGACATAGCTTCCAGGATCATAGGCACATGCCAGTCACCAAAATACAACCTTTCATACACATGGTGAATGGATATGTTGTTAGTGTTCTCAAGTTGGACCTCAGCTTCTGGTGACCCCATACATCATGGAACAAAAAACACTGCCCAGTCCTGGATAGATCAATTGCAGCAATTGAATTCCATAGGGTGTTCAATGACTCATTTTCACAAGAAGATCACTAGGCAATGGGTTTCTTCCCAATCCATTCCTTACATAGAACTACTGAGATCCTGGGACTCTTTCTTTCCAGGCGGTCTTAGGACTTGAGTGAGTCCTGTGGTGCTTTCTTTGGGAATATATTTGGGCATTTCCCTAGTCTCTTCATGCCCACCTCTCACAGGGTCCTGTTAAGCAGAACTTATCAAAGTACCCTCTTCTAAGAGCTACCTCGCTAGGGTCAACATGACAACAGCATCACTGGTCAAGTGGAAGACACCTTCCACCGCAGGGAGTTTATGTCGGTGAGAGAAGAACAACTCAGAAAAGGAGGTTGAGAAGGGATACACTCCTCAGAGCATGCCAGCAGTGTCACTGAGCTATACGAGGTGCAGGTTGTGCTCTATATCATCTAATTGACAGTTCATAAAATAGCCAAGGATGACATTGAAAAGCAAATCGGCACAAGACCATCAGCATCAAAGCCTTTGGGTCCCTCAGGCTTGCTGGACCCTAGTCAGGCTTTTTAGGCCCTGGTGACTGGGCACGCCCACCTCCGGCTTAGACATCCTAAGCCAGATGGTTCCAGAGTTGCCCTGAGCTTTCAAACCTCTGGACCTTTGCACACACTGCTCCCCTGACAAGGTTGCCTGCCCTCCATCCCCATCTTGCCAGGTGAGCCCTGTCCATTCAAGACTCCTCCCAAGCATCATTTAAGGATGTTCCACTCCTCCCTTCACCTTCCAGAGCTCCCCATCCCATCTTCTATCTTCCCCGACAGCACTTAGCAAAAACTTAACCCACTGCCCTGGTGTTGCTGGTAACTCAGAGCAACCCAAAGGGCAGAGAAAAACTGCCCTTCAGGGTTTCCACCGCTGGGCTTCTTTATGGACATTCCCTTTCTTTTTCCTTCAGAGCATGGGCGACTTCCAATCACTGATGTTTCAGTTAACCTCTGTGCCACCAGGGTTCCCTTACCCATTATGCTTTTACAGAAGGTATGTCCTTTGCCTACTCATTGAACAAGTTTGTGACTCAGCGTTAATAAATCTACTCTCCATTCTGTTCTCCGTTCACAGTGTCCAGCACCTTGCAGGCGTTCAAAACTCTGGAGTCTATGAGAAGCTATGGCCAAGTCCGTCCTCACTTGTCCTGCCTTAATTTTTTAAATGAGCAATTGATGAACTCCTGGGCTTGCAAACATATGCAACAGTGGCCTGCTTCTCAGACACACTGGCTTCTCCAGGACACTCATGCTGGGCACCATCTCTGCAACCCAGAACATATTCAACAAACACAGCTTCAGTTTTGATATTTGTAGACACAAACTCCAGCCTTGCCTCCAGTTGCCCTGAGAGGTGGGAGACTGAGTCATATGGGCCTCTGTCCCTGCCCAGCCCAAGATGCTGTCTTCATATCCCTTCTGGGGTAGCTCTTGCTCCACCCCGTGGAGCTACCAGGCAGCATTGGTATCTTCAGGCTCAGAAATACTGCCACGTTTTCTTTCCAAAGGCTAGGAGTCAACATTGACACAATGGCAGTGCGTTGGCCAAATGGATAGGGTCCTGTGTGCTCCTCGTGGGTCAAGGGCACTGTGGGAGTCCAGGGTGAGGCTGTTCATTTGTACTGAGGCTGGGTCTACATCTGGCTAGGGTGAGTATCGACACAGTGTGGCCTGGACATCTGGGTGTCACGGGCAGTTTGCACTCAACTCCTTCCTAAAAATTGGACAGTCAATGTTGAGTAAAGATTCTGTAGCTAAATCCTGGTCAAAAGGAGGGAGATGTAAAACAGAATTTAGAGTTTTATGGGATCCAGATTTTCTGGAGGCATGGAATCTGGGTAAATTTATGAAATAGTTGGCCTGGGAGGGATAAAACCCATGGCTATGTAGTCAATGCTGACTGATATCAGCTTTCTATAGGGTTTCTGAGGCTGCACATTTTTACTGGAACAGACAGCCTCAACTTTCCCCCACAGCATACCTAACGGGTTTGAACCACCAACCTTGTGATTAGCAGTACAAGACATACCCAATAGTTCTACAAGTTAAGAAATCTTTTTTTTTTTTTTTTTTTTTGCGGGGGGAGGCATTCACGGCCCTCTGCTGGTGGGAGTAGGAGGCCCAGCCTTTGCTCCTATGGAGCCGCTGCTGGAATTGAACCTCCATCCCAGTGGGCCGCAGTCCCGCGCACAACCACTACGCCACCGGGGCTCACCCAAGTTAGGAAATCTTAAGCCAAACATGTCCCGTGACATCTTGGTACAAACAAACAAATGTTTACCCTATGAGCAAAGACTGTCTGCATTAAGCATCCTATCCTTTGGATCTCCATTTCTATGGGATAAAATAGGTGGCAGCAACTCATGAAACTAGATGGAAACCTTCGGGGCCAGTGAGTGTAAGTTCATGGGGGAAGAAACCAATCAGAAACGAAGGCCAAGAAGGGTTGCACAACTTGAGGGAGGAGGTCAGAGACGTCACTGAAGCGTTCATGTAGAGATGGTTGGGTCCTTGTATATTTTGTGCATGTGTGTTCTCGGCAACAATAAAATAAGTTATAAACAGCACTCCTTCGAGGTGCAGGCTCCTAGAAAGAGGCCCGTCCAGTCAATGCTAATCCATGGCAGCCCCGTGTGTTAGAGAGGAGAACGGTCCTTCAGGACTTGCTGAGCTGTCAGCTTTGTGCAAACAGGTTGTTTGGGCCTTTCTTCTCATCTCAGACCCCAGGGCACATCTACTGATGGGAAGGGCAGCTTCAAGGCTTGGTTTTTACAGGGCTGCTCAGAGGAGAACTGTCTGGCATGTTCTCCCATAAGAAAAGTGGATGCATCAGGTAAGCCAGGTCGCTTGATCTGGGACTGGAGGCTAGGGAGACTTGGGCAGGAAACAGGGAAGACTGGTGCTTCAATAATTGGGGTTTTGGGGCTCCAAAAGTCTGGCTTTACCCAGCATCCTCTTACTTTCCCTCATTAGAAGTTTCATGCCCACTCTGCCCATCTCAACAGCTGACCATATTCCCTGCCTGCTCTTGCTCTTCTTCTCGCCCTTCCGCTTCCCTCTTTCTCTGTCTCCACCTTTCCTTCCTTCCTCCTTTGGGGAAGCTACACTTATAAAAAGCCACTGTGTGTCGCCCATAGAGAAAACCCCATGTCTAGCTAGAAGGGCAGGCCACTGAACATCTAGGGTGTGTGCAGACCTGACCCTCTGCTCTCTCCCTGTGGTTCCCCTGCCTGCGGTGGCCTTCAGTCCTGGCACTCCAAACTGGACCCACCTCAGGGTCTGCACCTGCCATTCTCCTCCCCAGTATGGCCCATAAGCTCTCTGAAACACCCATTGCTTCGAGTCTCCTCCCAAAACCCAGAGCACTGCCTTCTGACTGCAGCTTGTCACACAGAAGCAGGGCAGCATGCGACCACACTGGACCTCCAGAGTCACCCACAGACATGTGGCCCCAGGTCTGCACTCCCTTGCAGCTCATTCCCCTAAGATTTGGTTAGGTAACTTCCTGCTGGCCCTATTTCCCACTCATAACAATGCCACATGCCCTCTCTTCTAAGGTGTTCATTTTAACATGTTTAAATTCAGCATGGTGGAGTCTCTAGGTGGTGCAGAGAGTCCACTGGCTTGACTGCTAACCAGAAAGGTTGAGAGTTCGCACTTACCCAGAGGTGCTGAAAAGAAAGACTTGGCCATCTAATTCCAGATAAATCAGCCATTGAAAAACCTGTGGAGCCTAGTTCTGCTCTGACGCATGCCCGGTCATCGTGAGTTGGAGGTGACTGGTTTTATGAGTGGAATTCATTTTGCAATCGCTGACATGTCCCCGTTCCACTTGCTGTGACATTTCTTTCCTTCTCAGTAGTTGCCTTGGCACATAATTCACACATCCTACAACTTAGCAGTTCCCACACATGAGGAAGAGGAGCGCTCTCATCACTGCACTCTGTCAGAACAGGTTCTTCTCATAGGCGGGGGTCTGAGTTCTCTAGTCCCCTCCACCCCGACTTCCCTGGCCCTGCTCCTAGGTATGACTTTCTTTCTGATGTATCTCTCCTCAATTCCATATGCAGAAAAATCACACAAAACACACACAAGAAGCAAACAAAACCAACCACAATGACAAAATGGAGAGCCTCAAGCAAAAAGAACACACAAGAAATATAAAAAGGTGAGACAATGTGAAAATGGGTCGAGTGATAAAACGTTATTTTGACCTAATGCATGCAGTGACATTTCTTTCTTCGGGATCCAAAAAAGATCATGTGTTTTTGTTTACTCCAAGGGCCTTGAGCATTAAAATGAGCTAACACATACAAAGAAATTCTTTTTACGGTCTCTTGAAAGTAGTACATTCCAGACTCACAGCCATCGAGTCTATGTGCACCTAGCCACCCTGTGGGACAAGGCAGAACTGCCCCTGTGGGTCCTGAGACTGTAGTTCTGCAGGGAAGTGAAAAATCTTATCTTTCTCCCATGGAGCAACTGGTTGTTTCAAACTGCTGACCTTGGGGTTGAAGCACCCAGCTCCTTGTGCCACCAAGGCTCTTCAGGTCAGCAGCAGAGCCATGATTGGAGACATCTGACCTTGCCCGACATGACACTACTCTTCTGTTATCCTCACAGCATCCTTCCAAAGTAGCTGAGGAACCTGGAATCTTGGAACCCGAGAAGTCTAACTGCAGCATGCTCTCAGCATGCAATCTTAAACCTTTTTCAATGGTGCCCCACAGTGATGCACACAGTTCCTATCACCACCCCAGAGGCCGCCCATATCTTCTTTTTTTTTGGGGGGGGGGGCACATCACTGCCCTGGTGGTGGTAGTAGGAGGCCTAGCCTTGCTCCTGGAGAGCTGCTGCTAGATTTTAACCTCCACCCAGGGGGCCGCAGTCCTACACATAACCACTATGCCACCAGGGCTCAGTCCCGCCCATATCTTCTCTCTCTCATCCCCACCCCTCACTTTCTCTCCTGTGCCCTTTTGTCCATTTTCAGTTCTGTCGTGCTGTTTACATACCAGAAGCTCACATTGACATTGTGACCCACATTCTGGAAAATACTGTCAGACCACACAGAGCTTCTGGGTGTGGAGTGACCAACAGCCCAGGCCAGCCAGGGCACAAAGCCTGTGCTTGCTCTGGGGGGCACACCCATCTGGGGCTCACCACCCTGGCATGGTAAGGGAGTGAGAGTGCCCTTAGACTGCGAGTGGGGAGTTCCATCAGAGGCAAGCAGGAGGTTGTGCAGGGTGTGTCATCTCTGACAAGATGAGAGAGAGGTCCGCCTTCCCTGTGGTGGGTGCTTCATTGGTTGAATGGATATGGGAGTGAGGGAGCCCACAATCTCTTTATTCACCTATCCCAGGATCTAGGACAGACCCGAGCCATGCTGGTTTCCATGGTGCTTGGAAGAGCAGCTCTAGAATGGGAGGAGCACCTGGGGTCAGCTCCTCCAGCCCCATCATTTGACAATGGGTGTTTAGGTCTGGAGAGGGGCATGTGCCTCACCCCAAACCAGGCTGGGTCTGAGCCACTGACTGGCATGGTGTGTCTGTCAAGTGCAGGCTGCAGAGCAGGCCGTGCTTCTGCCATGAGTGCCACAATTAGGTGTATCTAGCAGCCTCCTTGAACATGGAGGGGGCTCCCGCTGCAGCCAACAAGGAACCCTGGTGGTGAGATGCTTAGGCACTCGGCTGCTAACCAAATGGTCAGTGGTTCCAGCCTGCCCGCAGTCCCATCAGAGAAAAGACCTGACGCTCCTTTCCCATGAAGAGGTCAGCCTTGGAGATGCACAGGGGCTGCTCTCGCCTCTGCTGTCGGGCCACTCTGCATTGGAATATGGGGGTACCATGAGGGGAAACCCAGGTAGTGAGGCAGGCCATGCACTGCACTGCTCACCACAAGGTCAGTGGGTTGAGCCCCTGAGCCACCCTGTGGGAGAGAGATGAATCCGCGCACCCCACCAGGGCGGTTCAGCAGTTCTACTCTGCCCCATCGGGGCTCTGGGAGTTGGAACTCATCGTTGGCAGAGGAATGAGTGGAAAAGCCTGAAAGCACAGCCGGGTAAGTCTTGGGTGCTACCTCTGAGGCTGGCGGTTTCAGCCCACCTGATGCATCCAGAAAGAAAGATGAGGTTCTCTGTTTCCATAAGACTCAGCCTCAGAAACTCTCTGTCAGGTCCCTGTGAGGAGCCTCCATAGCGTAGTGGTTACACGCCGGGCTGGGAACTGTAAGGTCCACAGTTCCAAGCCACCAGCCCCTCTTAGAAAGATGAGGCTTGCTAATCCCATACAGAGTCAGATAAACCAACTCATAAGCCCAGAGGGGCAGTTCTATCCTGTCCTCTAGGGTCGTTGTGAGGCAGAATCGACTCCATAGCAGTGAGCGATGAGCAGATCCACCCGATGGCAGTGGGCTTTCTGAGTCGGCATCCCCTCAGTGTCACACCGCAACACCAAGCGCCTCATGCCAGGCACGGGCTGCCTTACCTGCGTGAAGTCCTTCTCCCTATGACAACTCTGTACCCTCATCAACTGCGTTCCCCATGGAAGAGAGTGAGGCACGGGGATGCTGAGCCACCCACTTGTTCAGGATGGCACAGCCAAGGTGGCAGACCACGGACTTGAGTCCACACAGGCTGTGAAGCCTGCATGGCCGGAAACCTCTGTGAGTGTGTGTGCATGTGAGAATGTGTGTGTGTGAGTGAGTGTCTGCGTGAGAGAGAGTGTGTGTGTGCACTCACATGTGAATACGAGTGTGTGAATGAATATGTGAGTGTGTGTGTGAGAGGGTGTGTGTGTGTATAGGTGTGCCTGCGCATGTGAATATATGTGAGTGAGTGTGTATGTGTGTGTATGTCTCTGTGTGTGTTTGTGTATGTGTCTCTGTGAGTGTATGTGTGAGTATATGGGTGTCTGCGCATATGTGAATATGAGTGTGTGAGTGAATGTGTGTATGTGTATATGTGAGGGTGAGTGTGTGTATGTGTCTGTGTGAGTGTGTGGGTGTGTTTGTATATGTGTATGTCTCTGTGAGTGTATGTACTGTGTGAGTTTTTGTGCGAGTGCGTGTGAATGTGCTTGTATATATGTGAGTGTGTGTGAATGTGTATGTGTGTGAAAGTGTGAGAGAGTGTGAGTGCATGTGTGTGTACACATGCATATGAGTGTGTGTGTCTGTGTGAATGTTAGTGAGTGCGAGTGTGTGTATGTGTGATTGTGTGTGAATATGAGTGAGTGTGAGTGAATGTGTGAGTGTCTGTGTGTGAGAATGTCTGAGATAGAGTGTGTGACAGGGGAGGTATGGATCAGAATGAGCATCCCTGAGTACATATGCTGTGGTCCTCTCGGGTGGGTCCCCTGCCCCACTGCACACCACATTCCTCCAAGATAGGAGAGGAGGAAGCTATAGATAGAAGAGACAGATCAGAGAGATGATACATGGATAGATAAGTAAAGAACAAGGCCGGCAGGTGGATGGATGATGAGCAGAGGGAACCCAAGGGTGAAACAGGACTGTGTGGCTGGACTGGGCGCCTCTCCCGTGACCTGATCATGGGTGGGCAGAACAGTTACCACTATCCTTTATAAAGAAGCTCTGGGCACCAGCGTAGTGGCTGTGTTCAGTTCTTTGTACAGATGATCAGGTGTATGCCCAGGAGGAAGCAGGGACTCAGAGGGCGGGTCACCGACCCAAGAGGAGTCCTGGGGAATGGACTGCGCAGGCTTTTGTGCCAGCTTAACCTGACCCCCAGCCTCTGCTCTTGTCTGAAAGCTGCTGCCCCACTGCTCCATGACTGTTTCCTCACCTGCCCAGGGGGAGACATGCCCCAGCTTCTGAGGGCCATTGTGATATCCATACAGTGATGGACTTGTGAGGCACGATTCATCAGACTATCATTATGGCTTCATAATCCAAATTCCTGCTCCTGGTTCTTGGCTGGGAGGTGGAGGTGGGGGGTGGGGTGGGGAGTGGCGGCGAGATGTATCAGAGTCAGAGAAAATCTAAAGCCATCCAGGGACAGAGCACTCTGCGAGCGAGTCATTAAGACTTCACAAGAGGCAGGTCAAAGACACAAATCCAAAGCAAACAACATGCAGCCGCGTCTCTGGGCACCTCTCCGTCCCCAGGTTCTCTCTGGGCTATGAACCCACTGCCCTTGAGTCAACTCTAAATCACGGTGAACTGATGGTGGTTCTCAACCGCCTCTTGCCACGGCCTTTTAGTGTAATCCTAAGTGGGGGTGACCCCGCCAACCATAACATTATTTTTGTTGCTCCTTCCTGTCATGTTGCTACTGGTAGGAATCAGGTGACCCCTGTGAATGGGTCAGTAGACCCCAAACCATCAAGACCCACAGGTTGAAAACCACTGTGTTTGAGGATTTGCTGAGGCTTGGTAAATCTGCACAGGAACAGACAGGCTCAGCAATCTTCCATGGAGTAGCTGGTCGATTTGAAGTCGCCACCTTATGCTGAGCAGTCTGAGTCTTACCCGGCAACACCTCCAGAGATCTATGTATAGCTATTAAAAACACAAAGTCCACTGGCATCCGGTCCATCTTGCCCCTGGTGACCCTAGGGGATAAAGCAGAACTGCCCCTGTGGTTTTCCAAGGCTGTGTCTGTCTAGGGGAGTAGAAAGTCTAGTATTTTTTCCTTGGAGTGGCTGGTGGTTTTGAACTGCTGACCTTGCGGTTAGCATCTCGACGTGTAAGGATGACACCACCAGGGATTCGTATCTATACCTTCCACTGTGTAAAACTTTAAAAAGTAATTCACTACCGTCAAGTTGAATCCAACTCAGAGCAAGCATCTATGTATGTAATATAGAAATGTAGCAAACATATGGATGATCTTATATATCTCCGTGTATAGAGTTGTTTTCTTGCTCTTTGGGGTCTTCAATTTCCCAGCAAGAAGCCTTCTTTTTCCCAGTTTTCCAATAAGCAAACTAAGGTTTCAAAAGGGACCCAGAAGCTGCCCAGGCTTAAGAGAGGCCCTTTGGTATTAAGATCAATGTCAGGAACCCCGGGGACCCTCGCCCTCGGTGCGGACTCCACTCTGCACCCTCTGTGGCCTGACTTCTCTGAGTGCCCATTTCCAATGAGGTCAAATGAGATGCTGTGCGGTCAGATGTGCAGTCTGACCCGGAGCCAGGTAGCCCTCCCATCCCATGATAAAGACTCAGGAGAAAAAGGAAAGCAAATCCTCTTCTCATGAACTTAACTGACACCTCGCTCAATGAGCAGCTTAAACTGTAGGTTTTTTAGGGGACCACCATGTGTGTGCCTTGTGACCCTGTGAATGAGGCCTTGGACTGCGAGCCTCAAGCGTGGTTGTTCCAAGGTGCCTGCCTCTCTGAGAGAGAAAATCAAAGATCTCTGCTTCCCTGAAGATTTTAAGTCTCAGAAACCCTCTCTCTGGTCACTCATTGGGATTAGGTTTTGTAGTTTGTGGTTTATTTTTTTCTGTTTTAGTACCATATGCAAATGTTAGATGACAGGACTTTGCCAATAGTACCAAAGCAGCAACAACAAAAGCCATCCATCATAAACAGAAAAGAGATTGAAACTCAAGGATTTCGTCCTACTTGGATCTAAAATTAACGTTTGTGGAAACAGCAGTCGTGAGATCAAACAATGTATCACACTGGGTAAATCTGCTTCCCAGGACCTTTTAAAGTGTTGGAAAGCAAAGGTATTCATTACTTTGAGGACTAAGGTGCGCCTGAGCCAAGCCATGATATTCTCAGGGGTCTCATAGGCTTGGGAAAATTGAACATTGAATGAGGAAGATGGAAGAAGAGTTGAGGCACTTGAATTATCGTGCTGGAGAAGAATATTGAACGTATCATGGATTGCCCAAAGACCAACTCTGTCTTGGAAGAAGTAGAGACAGAGTGCTCCTTCGGTCAAGGATGGCGAGTCTTTGTCTCGCCTATTTCAGACTTGTCAGAAAAGACTGGTTTCTACAGAAGGACACCATGCTTGGTACAGTAGAAGGGCAGAGGGAAAGAGGAAGTTCTTCAGCCAGATGGAATGACACAGTGGTGACAACAACGGGATCATGGGAACAACTTTGAGGATGACGCAGGCCTGGACACTGTTTAGTTCTGTTGTGCATGGAGCAGTGGGAGTTGGAACTGACCTCATGGCCTTGAACAACAACCAACAGCAGAGAGACTGAGCTGAATGGGCATCAAACCTTGACTTCTGACTCCAAACCCAGGGCTCAGGACTCGCCCTCACACGGGGATCAAAAGACTCATTACCCTTTAATTTAGTCACCTGGGTTATCACGGCAATGCCTTCTAAACTAATCATTCTGCTTCACCTATTTAGTGAAGTCCCTTGATGGGACAACCAGCTAAGCACTTGGTTGGTTGTTTCAACTCACGAAGCAGAAGGTTGACTGTTGAAAGCCACCGAGGTGCATTGGAAAAAAAGATACACAGATCATAGGCATAGCAAGTCCTTTGAGCACATGCCGGGGACCCTATGGATCAGCATAGACTCAGAGGTAACCGGTTGGTTTGGGGGGTTGAGTCCTGTTGTGTTCTTTGTAATCAGGAAAGCACGTACATTTTCCCAAATACAAACTTTATGGATTTGGTGGTCCTTCCCCTTTCAGTCAGGCCAATTGGACAGTTGGTCCCATCTCTTACTCACTGCCCTTGAGTTGATTCCAAAGGATAGAGACCCAAGAGGACAGAGTGGAACTGCCCCGGTGGGTTTCTGCGACTGTAAATCTTTATGGAAGCAGAAAGTCCTATCTTTCTCCTGAAGAGTAAATGGTGGTTTTGAACTGCAGACCTTGCAGGTAGTTGCCCACATTCATAACCTCTATGCCATCAGAGTTCCTTAGTCCCATATGACTCTTGGGAAAGCTGAGGCTCAGAGAGTGGGAGTGAGTAGTCCAAGTTCCCAAGGATGGTTGCTGGAAGTGCTGGGTGGGGGAGTTGGCAATCCTGATCAAGAACTTCTCACCACCTTCCCACCAAGCCTTTGTCAAAATGGAACACAGCTTCCCCTAGCACGGGGACCCTTGCCATCTCAGAAGAGCTTGCAACTCTCAGAAGGGCTGGGACAGTGAGGTTCAGTTCACTCACTGCCATCGAACCAATTGCGATTCATAGGGACCCTGTGGGGCAGGGGAGAACTGTCCCTGTAGGTTTTCGAGACAATAACTTTTTACAGGAGTAGACAGCCCTGTCTTTCTCCTAAGGTGTGACTCCTGACTTTGTACTGCTGAGCTTGAGATTAGAAGCACAATGCATCAATGCATCAGGGCATCAATGCATCACCAGGGCTCCGTGAGACTACGCAGTTGATGGTCAACCACGTGTGGTCTTCTACCATAGGCTAGCTTATAGAGAGATCACATTTTAACGCTCACGGTTCTGCTTCCGATGCCCGAGTGTCGTGAAGCCCTGAAACCTAGGTTTGGCATCAGGGGCCAGGGGCTCGATGTCTAAGCAGCTCAGCATCTCTGCTGGACCATGAGAGCCTCCGTTCAATGAGCACATGATAAACTCCTATGAACACGCGTTGGAGGTCCCACCAGCCTGCTGCCGCTTTACCCTGGGGAGCAACCACCCAGTTTCTCTGAATGAAGTTGATTCTGACTCGTGTCACATAGGGATTTGGTGACTGATTTTGTTGCTGTTGTTGTTTTAGGAAACAGATTGCCAGCCTTCCCTCTGAGCACCTCTGGGTGGACCTCCCCTGACTCTTTCAGTTGGCACCCACATACATTAGCCATCTGTTTGTTCTACCTAGAGACTCACTCAGGAGATTAAACATACTTAACTTGCAATCCCCAAATCCACTGCTTCCCAAAGTGAGGATACCGCCACCCCCTGTGGTGGGACACTGGGATAATTTAGGGGGCGGGGTTGCAAAAGCAGTTGTTTAAACTTCATCCTGAATTATGGGCTATGGTACAAAAGTTTTTCATTGTTAGAGGGTGCTGACTAATGTTTTTTTTTTCCTAGAAAGGAGGCAGTAAGGTCAAATAAATTTGGAAACCTATGCTCAACACCATCTAGTGAATTTCAAGGTAGACATGACCTTAAGACACAGAGGAAGATAGGCCATTGCTGTGTAGTTCCAACTTGGGCTGCTAGCTGTGAGGTCAAGAGTTCAAAACCACTAGGCACTTCTCTGGAGGAAGGTGAGGCTTTTTATTGCCATAAAGAGTTACAGCTTCAGAAACCCACAGAAGTAGTTTTATCCTATCCTGGGGGGGTCACAATGCATTGGCATGGACTTGGCAGTGGGTTTGGTGAAAGATGAATCCCCAAAAGTATCCTAATTAAGGTCTAGAGAGACCCCCCCATTCCTTAGAGACCATTATCCCACTGGCCTCAGAGCAGCCCTCCAAGGATCAAGGGGCTAATGGGTTCCTTTCCCTCTCCTTGTCCAGATACGGGGAGGCTTTTGTGTGGCAACTCCCTGATTTTGCATTTTAATTTTCAGAAGGGAAATAAATTCTCTCCAGCCGTAGCTGTAATTGACTTTGGAGTTGTGACTTTATCATGCAAATGGTTATTTGTGGACTTTTAGGAACCTGCGTCATGGAGCGAAATTATATACTTAGAGGCTTCCAAAGCCACGGATTATGGTCCCAACAGATCCTAACGATTCTCTGGGTGCCATTAGGGTATAACGTGAAAATGCATATTTAGAGGATGATTAAAAAGCAAACGAGCACGCACGGTGAAATTCCTGGTGGAGAGTGGCGATTAGACCCACTGTGCGGTGATTTACTCCTGTTGGGGGATCTCATTGGCCAGCCCCCATCCTGCCCCTGCAGAGCCCAGCCCCTCAGAGGCTGCAGACAGATTACAAACCACAGACGCAGCGTCAAGGAGGAGATATCCTCCATCCTGATCCTCGGCTCCTGGAGCCCGGCCATTGATCCCATGAAAGCCACCGAGGCTGTGTGCTGCAAAGCGCCCACCCCATTCCCTGCATCCCTGCGACATGACCCCTGACCACCTCACACTGCTTGGAAATAGGCAGTGCTTCCATCACCCCGACAGTGGAGGAGGGGCACTGGGTAGGACCGGGGGCTTCATGTCAGCTTGAGAAAAGGGGGCTTCAGACCCAGTGTGGAGGCTAACAAACCCCTCCCTTTCCCCCCACCCAGTGACTGTGACCTGTGTCACTCACACTCGCGGGGAAAGGGGCTCAGAACATCACCCTTGATTCTGAACAGAAAAGAGCTTTGCCTATGGGCAAAGCGTGAACAGCGTGGAGGACGGTCCTGCTTCCAGGCACCCTCAGAGAAGGCAGGTGCGTGCTGGCGGGACTCCTTTTGAATGCTGGCCCAGGTGGCTAGCACAATAGTTTTCTCCTCCTGTCACCGTCCTTGGCCCAAGTTCATTTCTGGTCTCCGTTGCCCAGATGTTGATTTGGGAGGGGGCATGGGGTCTATTTTGACCCCTAGTCACCCCCGTCACCTTACAATGCAAGATGCCAGATGCTTCTCCCAAGGGATTGCCAGCTGACCCCCAGAGGCTCACTTTTCGGCAAGTGCTCAAAGGCTGCACCACCAGGATACGGGGTCTCCTCTTCATTATGCACAACTCCAAAGATCTAGCTCTTAACCTCATTCTGTTCCTGCCCTCCTCAGATGGGCTTGGGATCCCGTTTTACTCCCAAACCCACTTTTTAAGGTTGGTATGTAAAAATATAAACATAATATAAGCCCCTGCGACTTCTCCGTTAGCAAGTGAACCTGCATCTACTTGATTAGCAACTGGAGAACCGGCTAGGAACACGATCTCCTTGGTCTTTCATCAGTGCCAGACACACCACTAAGAACTTGCGAGAATCCATCCTGTTTAATATTTACCATCGCCCTGTCATCATGCCAGTTGACCTCAAACAAATAAGTCATTGTTCTTGAGTGGATGCCCAGTGACCGCAGAGGGCAGGGCCAGCACGGCCCCCACAGCGTTCCCAAGGCTGTCGTCTTTGCAACGTAGACTGTTGCATCTTTCTTTTTCAGAGAGGCTCATCTGTTCAAGCCATCAACCCTTCGGTTTGCAGCTACACTGGGGTCGGACCATGGTGGCATCTATCTGCCCTCCTGTGCCAATTCACAGAAGATAAAAATAAGTCCCAGAGAAATTCGATAGTTTGCCCAAGGCCACTCAGTGTTGATTCCGTGCCCTATTTCCGAGTTCCTATTTTTCTTCTCTACATTATAAACCTGCCTTTGCAAGTCACATGCAACAATCAGTCTTGAACTGTGGTTCATTTTGGATCACTCCCACTGTGTGAATCCAGTCATCCTTGACCCTGAACTCCGTTTCCTGCCTTAATCAGCTGTCCTCCAGTGACCAGTCTCTCTCTCTCTCTCCCCCTGTCCAACCATCTTAAATTGCTGAAATAAACCTCCAACCCTAACTCCTCAGCCCTTTCCAAACTGGTTTCCGCTCTCCCTTTCGGACATCAGGGTCTTCCTAGGGTTACCTACAGACCCCATATCTCTAAGTCCAATGGATAGTTTACCTTGGCCAACCTTTGGTTCATGTATTCATACACATTGAAATGGACTTCATTTCTATGGGTATTTTTAGGTGCTGTAATTGTTTCCAGTCAGTTTCCAGGAGACTCTTCCATCAGATCTTCAGGATGGTGAAGATCTTATCTTCAGAAGCTTATCTCCAGACCCCTGCATGGGTTTGAACTGCAAACCCTCTGCAGTTGGCAGTCCAGTGCTGACCCCTTCACATTACCCAAGAACCCCTTTGGGAAAAAAAAGCACCATTAACATTTATTCATTCAGATGAAAAGTTTGATTGTAAATTGGCTGAAAGGTTACAGAGCAGACCATCTGTTCCAGATTCTATGATTCATACACGTTTTGTTTCAATTCATTCACTGTAATTGCTCAATGTAACCTCACCCCACCTTCTCCCTGTGCTTCTGGTCACCATTCTCCTCCTTTCATCATCTCAGGGATTTCCCCCCACCCCACCTCCAACCCTAACACACCCCTCCAACAGCCTCTCCCACCAGTAAGCCTGTGAGTTTGGAGTTCGACTCACATTCTCTCCCACTTCTTCCAGGGCCGCCTCCTGGGATCCCTTTCTGAGGAGTTGGTAGTGGTATCTGGGCATCATCTAGCAATTCTGGTCTCAAAGTCATGGAGATCGATGGTTCACAAGGGCACTTAATTCACCGTTTCTGTGTGCCTTCTATTTTCATCACTCTTCTTTCCTCTGAAGAGGGAGAGACCAGAACTTGTACCTCGGACGACTCCTCATGAGCTTCTAAGACCCTAGTTGCTGCCTCCTCAAAGTAGGAAGTAGAGCATTACCTGTGTGGGTATGGTATTGCCAATTGAGCTTGGAGCCCTCTGAGAGGATGTTCCTGAGGCTCCAGGCTCAGATATTCTCTCGGGGGGGGGGGGGGTTGAGAATCCTCTTCTTCTGTATCTTCCCAGAATCCTCTGATCCTGCTGTCCACGTCCTCCTCCCTTCCTCTCTTCCTCCAGGGGCATGCTCTGTGTCCAGGCTGATTCTCCTGAATCTTGGGGTGCCCCTCCACAGTCTCAGGGATGTTAGGACTGCACAGAAGCAGGCTCTCACCATTTCCCTAGCCACTCCATGCCTGCCTGCATATGCCTTTTCAGACACATATGCCTCTCTCCTCTGGTCCTGGCATGAGGGCAAACATATGTGTTGTCAATCCCAACTCCTATGCCTGCAGTTACAATTCCACTTGAAAATGGTGTTTCTTCGTTATTCTAATGATGTAGTATTAGTGTAAGATGCATTATTAGTGTAAGAGAGATTATTAATGTAGCATGTAGTACTAGGGCAGGATGTAATACTAGGGCAGAATGTAGTACTAGTGCAGGATGCAGTCTTAGTGTAGGATGTATTAATAATGAAGTATGCCATATTAGTGTAGGATGTAGTATTTGTGCAGGATGTAGTATTAATGTAGGGTATAATATTCATGCCGGATGTAGTATTCGTGTAGGATGCATCTTGAGCCAGTCTCTTTAGAGATGTTGAAGGAGCAGATGAAGTAGAGAAGTGAGGAAGCCAAGATGAGGGAAGACAGATACCAGGGCCCGTGAAGGTCACTGAGGAGCAGAGGCATGAAGCTGAAGTTAAACAAGGGTTTTCCCCAGAGAAAGAGAACTTCCCCCTGGAGCTGGAGCCTCAGATTCAGACTTGCAGCTTTCTAAACTGTGAAGGAGTGCAGCTCTCTGGGAAAGTCACCTATTGATGGCATTCCTGTTTAACAACACTAGGTAACCGTGACACCTCCTTCTCCTGACCTTCATCCCCAGGACTTCCCTATCCACTCTCTCCTCTTCTAGGTTTGCAAAGGAGCCCATAGCTCCTGTCCGTGGCAGATCTTGTTGGTCATCTCCGGCAATGCTTCCTGCACTCACTTTCGAGTTATTTTCTGCTCACTTTCATTTTTCTTCTCATTCATTCCTGGTTTTTCTATTATTCCATGCATACACACACACACACACACTCATGTGTGTGTACGAGGGCTTCTAAAAACTCATGGGAAAAATCCATTGTCTTTTATTTCCCTTTCTCTACAAGGGTTTTACCTAACAGTACTATAGCTTTCACTGTCTGCAATCACTTTGCATATATTGAATCAATATCAGACCATATATGCATCTGTGGTCTCATAAGATTGTTGTTTTTTTTTAAAATATTATATTGGGGGTTCTTATGGCTCTTATAACATTTCATAAAACAGTTGTCCCAAACATATTTGTACGTATGTTGCCATGATAATTTTACAAGAATTTTCTTTCTACTTGAACTCTTGGTATAAGCTCCACTTCCTCCTCTTTCCTCCCCCACTCTCCCACCTGGTGAATCCTTGAGTAAATATATATATATATATATATATATATATATATAATTATTATTTGGTATCTTACACTGTCCATCATCTCCTTTCACTCACCTTTTATTTTTTCCCAGGGGGTGGGCAGGGGAGGCTATTTCTGTTGTCATTTGTTTTGTTGATTTTTTTTCATTATTAGAGAAAGTAGCTCTCCTGTTATTATTTCTCCTCAATGCTTTTAAAAGGAGCCCTGTGGCATAAAGGGTTATGCCTTGGGTGGCCACCTGCAGGGTCAGTGGTTCAAACCAAGAAAGAAGAGACAGACAGCTTCTACACAAAGATCTACAGCTTCAGAAACCCCACAGAGCAATGCTTCTGTGTCTTCTAGGGTTGCCATGTCAGGATTGGCTTGAGAGGCCGTAGGCTTGTTTTGTGGGAACACTATTCAAGATGTCAATCCCACACCCAGCAGCAATGGGACATGGGTGGCTCTTGGCCTATCCAGCAGACGGGTGGCAGTGGTGGTGACCAGTGGGCACTTCGGGACTTGCGAGCTGCTGGGCATGTTGGGATCTTCCTTGCTGTCTTCTCTCCCTTCATTCCAGCCACTGCTGCTGCCCAATCCTCCCCCAGCTCTGGAAGCCACAGCAGGGGGAAGAGGGATGACTGGAATCAGGCTCTCATCAGGTTTTAATATGCTGTTTCTATAACATTCAACTCTCATGATGTCCTAGGGCCTTGCGTGATCCTTCGGAGACATTAAGCAACACCTGTGCATCTATATCCACACATGGAATCTTTGCCGATCGAATGCTCATTGCCGGTGAAGTTTCCTGATAACAATTGCACAGCCGTCACCAATATTTCTTGCCAGATTTCCCATCAACAGCAGTCTTCTCCCCAAATGTGCAGCCACCCAGCTGCACAAGCCCTGGTGACAGGGACTGCTGGCAGTTCTTGCTTCCCCTCCCCCAGCAGTTGGCGCACCACTGGATCCAGTCTGCTTTAGTCTTGACCTCCCAGCACGCTAGTGGATCCCTGCCCTACTCTCCAGCTACTCTCCTACAGTCCTCAAGAGGTCCTGGCAGCATCTCCTCGTACCCTACCTATACAGCGCATTTCCTAGGCCCCTTCTGTCCTGCCATCACCATAACCACCCTCATCTGGGGTGTCTGTGGCTTGGGAGATCATTTCCTGCTGTGGTAATTTGGCCCTTGAGACCCTGCATGGCCAGTCCACAGCCACCCTCCCACCTTGCCACCCACACTCTTCCCTCTCGGCTGCCCTACTTGCTCTTTCTCAGTTGCTGGAATGCCCTGTGCTTCCTCCCTGCGTAGAATCAGAATATGCTGTTTTCCCTTTCTAGAATATTCTCTCCTGGTTTACGCTCCCCCCACACACATATAAGAAGGGGTCTTTGCTATTTCCTCTGCTAGGACTGCTATGGTTTTCACCTTCTCAACACCCAGCTTATTCGCAAGCTCCGTTCATGCGTTCGCTGGTGGGCTCGCATCTGCCTTCCTCCCTAGGCGCTCCACTCCCTTCGAGCAGCGGCCCGATGTTCTCACTGACTTTCTGCTATTTAGCCCGGCATTGTTCATCATGTCTCCATCTATAAGCAGGAGAAAGATGGGGCTTTGCAAAGATTAGTCTCAGAAACCCGTGGGCGCAGTTCTATCCTATCCTAATTGGGTCCCTGTGAGAGGGCACAGATTTGATGGCAGAGTCTGGTTTGTTTGCCTACTTCTTGGGGGGCATTTTGGTCATTGACAATCCAGAGAAAGACACAGCTTTCTACTCCAGCAAAGAGTCAAAGTCTCAGAAACCCACAAGGGCAGCTCTGTCCTCTCTCATAGAGATGCCATGCATCGGAGTTGGCTGGATGACAGCGAGGAATTTTTAATCTCCAAACACTAAGGGTCAAGGACACTCAAGTTCATCTCCTGGGTTCCGGGGATGCGGGAGTGGACAGAAGGTGGCACGTCTCAAACTCCAGACTCACGCCACCGAGTCGATTCTGACTCGCAGCATCTCTGAAGGACAGCGCTGAGACCATAACTCTTCACGGGCGCAGCAAACCCCATCTTCCTTCTGCCAGGCTTCTGATAGGCTTGATCGTAAGATGCGCGGCTGAGCGCCTGATCCATAATACCACCAGCCCCCTGGGAAGGTGTCAGAGAATCCAACTCAAAGAACACTCACCAAGAAGTATGGAGTGACGGAGGAAGATCTTTTCTGATTCCCTTTCCAGTTCTGCCCAGGGCTGGCTCAGACTGGCTCTGAATGGCACCTGTGGTATCTAGGATGGTGTTTCAGCAAATTTGTGGGAAAATTGAACTAAAAAATAATGAAGCATCCCCACCGTGTTTTGGAGCTGTTTTGTTTCCTAGTGTAATTGTGTGTTGTGTGTGTTGTGTGTGTGTGTGTGTGTGGCAACTATGCCTATCCTCCTTGGCACAACCCTATCATGGAGGTACTATGGCCCTTTCCGCTGACCCCCATTTTACAGATGAGAGTCTGAGACACAGCTTGGCTTTAGAAAGGTGGTTTCCCCTCACAACTAGAAGACAGAGGAGCCCTGTGTGTGGTGGGGGGAGGGGGGGGTGGCTGGAAAGTGGCTGCAAACATGGCTGAGAATGTCAGGTCCACAGGTCGAAACCAGGAGCCACCATGCAGGAGAAAGGTGGGCTTTGTCCACTCTTAAAGCGCCACCATCTCAGACTCTCCAGGGGCAGTTCTAGCCTGTCCTATGGACTCGCTAAGAGTTGACCTCGACGTGTTGGCGGAGAGTTTGGTTTGGGGTTTGAGTCGGAGGCGGAGCTGGGAGGCAAACCCCGTGGTGTTTGTGGAGCTGATTCCCACCCTGGATGATCCCGCTGCCATTTTTGCAGAGCTAGCTGGCTCCAGGAGGCTTTCTTAGGAGAATCTGGATGGAAACAGATGGTCAGGCCTTTGCTTCTGGGTGTGTCCCACCTGCCAGCCTGTAGGTTAGAGGCTGCGTGTAAGCCATGGGTCCATCCAGGCACAAGGTACTGAGTCCTCCCCAGAGCCCATTTTACAGGGGGGGAGCACTGAGAACCAGTGTGACCTTAGGGTTCTTTCCTCATGGATAGCAGGAGGCAGAGGGGAGTACAAACCCACGCAGGGGTTGGGGTAGACTCTCAATCCCGCCCCCCCCCCCCCGGCTCACCGCGACCTTCAGAGACCTGTGTTGTGTGTGTTCCACTGACACTCCACTTCCCACGTCACCTCCTGCCCCTGCTGTCCACAGCAATAGAAAATGGAGACATCACACCACCCAGCACACCCCAAAGAGGATCCCACAACGCCCTCAACTTTCTCCGTTTGTATTTTCTCTCCGTCCCTCGGAAAATAAAATCGCTGAGCACCTGTTCTCCCCGCAACTGGGGAGCTGGAGTCTTCTGCTGGGCTCTGACCCTGGGAGTCAGCTTTCTGCCCAAAGCACATTTTTACAGCCAAGTTATTTCTGATTCTTTAAGAGCAGAAGCAAAAGCGAGAGAAGAAGGGGGTAAAAAAAAAAGTCTGGAAGGAGCAGGCTCTGTTGTAATGTAATGTCTCAGCACAATTCTCGGGGCCGCTGGGCCCGCCTTGGCTTCTTTCCTGACCACAGGGTGGCTGGGAAAGGAGACTTCGAGAGCTGCTGGGGGTGGGGGTTGAGGGGAGACTGGAGGCTGCAGGCAGCCGCTGGCACTTTAATTATAACAGGGTTGTGATAGGGAGAGCTGCTTAAAGAACAGGCATGTGCAGTCAGAGAAGGGAATCGACATTCACAGATGTCGCTTTGAACTTGGAAGGACCCTGTTCCTCATTCCAAGTGAGCTGCTTCTTGAGGCAGCTTTGGATTCATGTCTAGAATCACCAAGTGTATGTATGTGTGTGTGTGTGTGTGTGTGTTGTGTTGTGTGAAGCAGGCCTGTGATTGTGTCTTCAGATCTCCCTCACCTGCATAAACCCAGCACTGGGCATGTTCTCGGGAAGATAGCAGGTGTTGTGTGAATGCTGTGACCTGAATATGAGAGCATTTGTTTAAGGTTCTTAGGGTCCCCCTGTGTGGTGCAGGTGCTTGATGGACTCAGCTGTTAGCCAGAAGGTAGGAAGTTCAAGTCCACCCATAGAAGCCTCAGGGAGGTTTCTTGAGAACAAGCCACTGAAAAATCCTTTGGAGTACACTTTGAATCTTACACATGAGTTTACTGTCCATCAGAAATGACTCGATGACAATGACTACTGACATCTCCTTGTAAGAAGAAGTCTGTCCAGGCACCAGAGGGACTGTATCTACATGTCCTTGGATGGTATTCTAGTCTGTCAACAACTTGAGGGCTGGAATGGTGACTGCTTCATTCACAGGGAGAGCCCAGGCAACTAGCTCAGTCACGGCATGTGGATGCATGTTTCTGTGGGGTCACAGAGGGGTCTAAGCATGAGTATGCATGTGTGTGCACTGCGTGAGCATATACAGGGGGGCACAGGTGCCCTGGGCTGCTGTGCTGCCTGTCAGTGCTGGCTGGGGATAGAGCTACATTCAAGAGCTTGTTTGTCAAGAGGGAAAAATGCACAGGCAAACCCTGATTGAAGCCACCGACTCAATTCTGACACATTCCAACCCAATAGGACAGAGCAAAACCACTCCTGAGAACTTCTGAGACTTTGATGCTTTCTAGGAGTAGAAAGCATTCTCTTTTGAGGACCAGTTGGTGGTTTCGAACTGCTGACCTTGTGGTTAGCAGCCTCACACATAACCACTACACCACCAGGGTGCTACGGACGGCCAACTGAAGTGCACATCAACCTCTGTGAAACCTCCTAACTGCATTAACATTTTACAGCACATCCAATGGTTTGCAAGAACAAATGGAGGTTTTTTTAAAGACACACGTCAGAATTATTCTAATTGTCATTCGGTACCATGGAGTTTGTTTTCTGACTCCTTGTGAGCCGACACACAATGGAATGAGACACTGCCCGGTCCTGCACCATTCTCACCTCCATGTTTGAGATCACAGTGGTTGCCGCTGTGTCAGTTTATCTCCTTGACAATGTTCCTCTCTTCCCCTGACCTACTTCCCCAAGCATGAGGCCCTTCTCCAGAGATTGGCCCCTCTTGATAGCGTGTCCAAAATAGTCTTGCCATCCTTAGTTCCAAGGAGTATTCAGACTGTTCTTCTTCCAAGACAGATGTATGGGTTCTTTTGGCAGTGGATGGTTTAATAAATATTCACCATGACTCAATTGCATCAATGTTTTTTTGTTGTCTTCCTTATTCATTCGCAGGCTTCTTCTATGCCAATGGGTTTCAACCTTCCTGATGCCAGGACCCTTTAATACAGTTCCTTGTGTTGTGGTTGCGCCCCAAATGTAAAATTATTTTTGTTGCCACTTCTTCGCCATCATGTTGCTACTCTTGTGAATCGGGGGAGCCCTGTGAAAGGGTCAGTCGATCCTCAAAGGGGTCGCACCCCACAGGTTGAGAACCTGTGCCGCTCTGTGCATTTGAGATGATGGAAAGTGGCGCTACTTAGGTCAGGCACAAGGTAGCCCTAGCGGTCATGTGCAGCTGATTGACCCAATGCTGTATGCTCTTTGACTTCTTGACTCCTGCTTCCAGGAGCATTGATTGTGGATCCCAGCAAAGTTAATTCCTTGACAGGTTCCATCTTTTCTGCATTGATCTGATTGGTACTTATCGGCCCCTTTGTGAAGATTTTTCTTTTCTCTGTGCTGAATTTTAATCCACACTGCAGATGGTCATCTTTGGTCTTTACCAGTAAGTGTCTCAAGCCCTCTCAGCTTTCAGCAGGAAGGTTGTGTCATCTGTCTAGCACAGTTTGCTCATGAATCTTCCTATGATCCGGATACTGTACTCTTTTTTATAGAGCCTGGCTTTGTTTTCCCTTTTTTATTACTATTAGCTCGGCACACAGGTTGGATAAATATGATAGAGGCTGCAACCCTGATTTTAAACTGTTCAGTATCTCCAGGCTCAGATCAGAAGACTTCCTCTAATCTATATGCAGATTCTGCAGGAGCACAATGAGATATTCTGGAACTCTCTTTTTTCTCAATGTGATGTGTCATTCTTGATGATCTGCATTGTTGTTGGCTGCCTTTGCATTGCCAGAAAAACACGCCACAATATCTTTCTGACTATATCTGCTTTCAGCCCAAGATCCATCTGACATCACCAATTCAAGTACTCACCTGTATCTGGGAGCCTGGGATTTCTGGCTGCTTCCTGATGACGCACTGCTGCCAATGATTTTGAATTATCTTCAGTACTCATAATACTTGAATATGATATCAATAATATTATTTGGTAATTTCCATATTCTTCTGGACCATCTTTCTTTAGAATGGGCACAGATATAGATGGTCCCAATTTTTTGGCATGCACAAGTGAGTGTTCCCTGTGTCGTATGTGTTTGTCAGAACATTTTGGTTGGTATTCCCATTGAGCCCTGGAGCTTTGTGTTTCATCAGTGCCTTCAGTTCACTTGAGACTTCCTCTTTCAAGACTGTCCATTCTTGATCACAAGCTACGTCCTGGAAGGATTCAGCGTCGATCAGTTCTTGTGGTGTAATGATGGCCAGGCTGTTTTGATGCTCTCTTCATCCTTCGCTCTTAGACCTGTAGAGTCCTTCAACATTGCAGTTTGGGACTTGATTATTCCTTCATCAGTTCTTTCAGCTTGAGACATGCTGAACATAATTTTTTTTCTCTTTGCTTTATTAACTTCATGTCTCTGTGCATTTCATTATACTACTTTGTCCTTCGAGCTGCCCTTTGATATCTCTTGTTCTGCTGCTGTATTTCATAATTGCTTCCATTTGCCTTACTCTCCCTTCAAGAAAAAATTTCCAAGTGTCTCCTGACACCCATTTTGCTTCTTTCTTTCTTTCCTGTCTATACATTGTTCATAATAATTATTATCACTCTATGATTATGTCCAAGGTCCCTAAATATTTATGGATGTGTTCCTTCAATGTTATTTTATGCACAGAAAGGTACCCACCCAATAGATACTGTATAGTATGTGTTGGATGTGATTAGCGGATGTGTGATACAAGTCAGATACAGCTACTAGCCCAACTTACAGACAAACTCGACTCTAGGACAGGCTTGTCCTGGAGCTCGCTTGTCATCTGAGAACTGCCTGTGCATGCAGACAGTGACGGGCTCAGCGACTGGGAGCGGGAACACCTGAGACATGTCTATAAATATCTTCATAAACATGCCAGGCCCTTCTCCTGCAGACTCTGTTTGGACGACTCCTGCCATTGGCCTGGCATGTAGACACCTTCAGCTATGAGCACAGCTTAGATTCAATTATGAGGCAGGACCCGAGGGTGGGAGACTGGACCTTTTGGTGCAGAGAATCATTATTTACTTCTCTCACTGCGACAGTCCCTTCCAGCTGTCTCCTGTCTTCTATTTGTGCTCTTCTTCCATTCCATCTCCCCCGAGCTTCCCTGGCTGGTGACAGACAGAGCTGTTAGTGTGAACACACCGCCATAGGCACATTGTCACAGGTCAGGGGCTCCTCTGGGTGGCTTGGACCTGCTCCAGGCCTTGTTCCTTCAAACCCCACCCCACACCCCTCCCATGTTCCTGACTGCCTCCTCACCGAGAAGATGCCCCTGAAGCAACAGTCCTCTCCATTTTAAGGTCAGCGATGCTTCAGGACCGCTCCCCAATGGTGTGTGTGATAAATGGCTCTTAAGGAAGGCCCACAACTGCAAGGTGACATTTCCCCAGCTTTCAAAGAATCCCCTGTGTGTCTGCTGTGGATGTCCTGAGCTCGGCTTTTGATCATCCTTGCTTCCTGGGGAGCCACAGGCCCTCTCTGCAAAGGCTGTGCATCAATCGTGGGGAAGTCAGGGAGGCCAGGGGGTCGGGATGGGGAAATGTAGTGCACCTACACTGCGGAAGCCCCCTCCATACAGAGTGGAAACGAAGGCATTCTTTGTCAGGGCCTCGCTTCCTCTCCTCTCCCCATCCCATTCTATTGTAAGTGTATTTTCTTCTGTTCTTCACAGACATGATGTCACCTTGCGTTCTCTGTAGCACAAGGGGCTTATTAGATGCTAATGCGGTAATGGGTGACTTCGAGAAAAGGGGAAAATAGAGTGCTTAGACAACTCCCGCAGCTTAACAAAGCCACAAGGCAGGTTTGCTGGCAGGTGTCTGGGTAGAGGCTGTGGAGTTCTCTGCACAGAAAACAGAGATGTGAGGACAGAGCAGAAAGGAGAATGGAGATGAGCGCAGGTGGACCAGGGAGACCGGTGAGGTCCAGGTGGCTGGCAGAGATGCTAAAGAGAGAAGTGCTGGGGCCCTTGGTGGGTAGAACTGAGGAGGGGTCTGGTTCTGGCCAGCCTGGGAGTGCAGTGGAGCAGACTTTAATGCTGGGACAAGGGACAGAGACAGAGGTGGTGCAAATGGAAGGCAAACTGATTTCTTTTTTGTTTGTTTTTTTTGGGGGGGGCATCACTGTCTTCTGGGGGGAGTAGGAGGCTCAGCCTTGCTCCTGGAGAGCTGTGGCTGCATTTGAACTGCCAACCTAGTGGGCCACAGTCCCACACACTGCGCCACCGGAGCTCAGCCACAAGCAGATTTCTGAGAGGGCTGGAGTGGCTCTGAGAGGACATAACTTTGAGGAGCAGTAAACTTTTCCCCTACTTCCTCCCAATTCATGCTTCTTCTGCAGAACCTGAGGGGAACCTGGTCTCCCTTGCAAGGCTCCCTTTGGAGATCACAAATGCCACCACATCCAGTAGCATGCCATCTGTTAGTGGTGCAGTAGCGGAGTGTCCAGCTGCTGACTGGAAGGTTGGTGGCTCAAATCCACTCACATGTGACTGCTTCTGTGAAGGTTACAGCCCAGAAAACTCCCATGGGGCCTTTCTCCCTTGTCACAGGGGTTGGTCACGATGATTTGGAATCAATGTGATAGCACCTGATAGCAGTAACATTTATATGGAGAAACTGGGGCACGGAGTGATGCGCTGACTCTTCAAGGTGAGTCCACAAAGCACCGAAGAGCAAGGATGATGGTTTTCATTACAGCCATCGAGTTGGCTCTGACCAACAGCAACGTCCCACGGAACAGAGCTCTCCATGGCCCAGGCGTGCACCATCCTCACTGCCACTGAATGCTTAAGTCTATGGCTGCAGCCCCCCTTCCGTGCGTGTCATGGACTCTCTCCCTTAGAGGCCTTGACCCTCCCCTAAACAGCCAGTGTTCTGCTCGAAGATGATCTTTCCTGACGACATATCGACTGTAAGCACGGCACAGTCTTGCCATTCTGGATTCGAGGAATCCCTCTGACTGCCCTCCATCCCTTCTTTTGCCTGCCCATGGTCTCTTCGAGACTGTCTGCCATGGAGTCAAAAATGGCTTGCAGCAATCCTACAGCAAAGGAGAGAACTGTCGGTGTGAGTCTCCAAGGCTGTAATTCTCTACCGGAACAGAAAGTGGATTATTGTGAGAAGCCACCAGTGGCTTCGAACTGCTGACCTTCCAGTTAGCCACCCAATGAGCAATCCACTAATCCACCAGGGCTCCTCGGGATAGGCAGTGATCAGGCCTGTTTACTAATTTCTCGGTTACATGAGGAGACTAAAGCAACAAACGAGATGGACTCTCTGTCCTGAAGGATTGTTTACTCTAGTGGGAAGAAGCCGAGGAAATAGGCAGTCAGTATCCACAGATGCTGTACAGGGTTAGTGTCATCAGGGTGGCTGGGAGGTGACTGAGGGTGGGGATGAGATCTTTTGACCAGGTTTCCAAGGAAGGCCTCTCAGAGGAGGGGGGCACTTATAAAGGAAGCGTTCTACTCCCACAAAGAGTTGCCGTCTCAGAAACCCAAGGGGAAGTTCAGCCCCATTCTGTAGGGTCAATATGAGTTGGTATTTGAGTTCATGGCAAGATGGTGGTCATATGAAGAGTTAGCCAGCACAAGAGGGTCCCAAACAAAAGAAGAATAAATGTCAAGATGCTGAGACTACAGTGCACTGCAGTCAGGATGTCTAAAGATTCCAGAACAAGGCTGAGGCTGGGGGGAAGATGAGGCTGGAGAGGAAGAGAGTGACTGAACCACACATGAACCACAGTGAGGAATGCACATTTGGGGACCCGCCTAATGGGAGCCTTTGAAACATTTTAAAATGGTGGGCTGAGCTGACCTAATTCTGTGCAGATAGATCCTCTTAGTTCCTGTGTGGTAACTAGGTTGGGGGGAAGATCAGAATTACAAGAAGGAGACAAAATAGCAGATAAATGGAATGAAGCAGGTGGTAGATGATGGTGACAAAGAGTAGGCAGTAGCAGTGGGGCTAGTGAGAAGGGTTCAAAGTCAACATGCATTTTGGAGGACCAGCCACGAAGACAATGATGGCTAGGAAACTGAGTGTGAGGGAAAGAGAGGACTCAAGGCTTTCTCATAGGTGTTTGGCCTAAGAAATTGGGAGGGTGTGCAGTGGAACATGTATACAGTGAAGGAGGCTCTACGGGCAGTGTTGCATATATGCAGAGGGAATTATTGTTCTGTTTCTGTTCAAGCTTCCTAAGAGACGTTTAAGTGGAGATGAGAAGTTGGTGGTCAGATATGCAAGCCTGGCAGAGTTTAGAGAAGGTCTGGAGTGGAGATAAAATTTTAAGAAAGTTCTTCAAACAGAAGGTATTAGAAAATGGTAAATGTAGGTATAATGATTTGGGGGGAAGCAATGGTCACTGGACAGAAGAAGGCTGAAGGGTAGATACTGGGGTGACTTTATAACTGGAGGCTTGGATGCTGGTAATGGAGACTGAGAAGAAGCAGCTGGGGAAGTTGGGACAAACTGAGAAAGTGTGAAACTAGAAGCATGTGCCTGTCGGAAGACAAAGTCAACTATGTCAAATGCCATACAGAAACTAGGCAAGACATAAACAGAGTTGACTATTGGCTTTGAGAAAATAGTAGAAGGTCAATGATGAGTTTGTTAAAAGACTTCTCGATGGAGAGGTAAAGATCAAAGCTCAAGGTGAGGAGAGATGGAGGCATAAAGAGAGCAAATAAGTGATTTTTTTTTCACTTTGGAGGGAGGGAAGAAGTTGAATGTCTTTAAGAGGATGTGGGATCAAGGGGAATATATATGTGTGTATATATATATATATACATACATATATATATATATATATATATCAAGATGTGTTCATCAGTGGGGTTGTTCCAAAGAAAGAAAATGGGATGCTGCAGGGAGAGGAGGATCATGGTAGAAGCCAAGTCATTGAGAAGATAAGACCAGAGAGGATGCTGTTCACAAGAGGAGGGCTTAGTCTTAGAAAGCAACAGGGACATTTCATTTTCCACTTTAACAGGAAGGCAGGCAGAGGACGTGAGTGCAGATGCGTCTGAGAAAATAGGGGCAGGGAGAAGAGTCACGTCTCCCATTTCATTGATTTCTCTGTGAAATGTGCATCGAAACTGTCATCTGCTGAGAGGAGAGCAGGCAGAAAAAATAATGACGACTTGAGGAATGAAGAACAAGTCTGAAATAATTTTCCCTGAGAGTGGCAGAGTGGCTTTGCTACGGAAGTTTAGAGATCTCGTCCTGCAGAGTTCAAAGGTGAGCCCAGGGTCATGAATGTCAACCAGCCAACCTGATTGTGCCATATTTTCTGGTGGATTCGACTTGGCAGCCAGTGGACGAGTACAGGTGCTGAGGAAGTGGACATGTGTTTTTAACCAGGGTGGGATTCCCTTTGTTGTGGTTTTTTTTTCAGGGAGTATAAAGGAAGGAGAGGTTGCCAAGGGCATTGGGAGAATACAGGAGATAACAGATTATGGGCTCCCTTACTTATCTAGTGCTTGCCTAATTTCAGCATTCACCGGCATAGATGTTAGGATTTGAAACATATATGTGGGGACGCCTAAGATGTTTCATATCAAAGGCTTTTCTACACAATTTGGACTGAACAATTAAGGAAAAACTACTGCTGTCAATTCTGAGCATGTGAATGGATTGGGAGCTCAGGTGGAAGAAGTGTTGATGTCAGATCCAGAATGGAGTTCAGCTATAGGGGTGTTCGGATCAGGATTTCAGAGATGGGGTGGTGGCTGGCAACGATAAAGCCTGGGAGAGCTCACTGGTGAGACTTTGGGAAAGGGGAGGATAAAACTCTTTGGCACTAAGGAACTCAATAGTCTGAAGACCAAGAGGTTGAGTAGCTGGATCATCTGCAAGGAGGGCGAGGTTGTCAAGAATGATGGTGGCAGCCACAGTGTGGCAAGAGGGTGAGTGAAGCCAGGACTCAGACCACTCGCTGGTGCCTAATCTTTGCTTCTTGGACTTTCAATGTCATCTGGTGAAGTGGTTATGAAACAACTCAGAAGAATCACAGCTCTTCTTCAGAGGAAACATTTGGAGGCAGCTTGATGAAATGGCCAGGAGTGCTGGTGGAAGAGTACTAAGCCAGAGGTCAAGGTTTCGAACCCCCCATCCACTTCAAAAATGAGACCTATGGCAGGCCGTCTGCTTCTGTCAAGACAGATCGCCTTGGAAACCAGATGCAAGCGTTCAACCCTGTCCCACAGAGTTGACTTGCCAGCATAGGGTTGGGGATTTTACTTTGAACAAATGGCAGAGGTGAAAAGATGCCTACTGCTAGGAGATGGGGCTGGGAAAATGGAGCCCCTTACTCTCACTTCACCCCAAGAGCCTTTGAGAGGCTCCACAGAGCCTCTTGCACAGCACGCCATTAGGAAACTGCTGGTCCAGTCTAGGGCTCCTTAATTTACAAGTGACCATCTAGTTTGCTCACTTGCCCAGGGTCACTATGCTTATTAGGAGCAGGGCCAGGAATGGAACGGATGTTTCTTCTTTCCTTGCAAACCTGTGTTCCCGCACCGTGTTGTTTTCGCTGCACGGCCTCACACTCGACATGTGTTGTAAACACAGGGCTGGCGGCAGCGTTAGCAGCAGGCTCCTGGCTAACCTCTCCCTGGGCTGGTGCATTTCACTCCACCCAGCTTCTTCCAGAAGCAGAGGAGAGCACTGTTCAGTCATGCCCGGTGCTGATCTGGGGTCCCCAACAAAGATGGGGGACAACCAGGAAAGTCACCTGGCTAGATAGGCTGCTCTTGGGGGAGAGGGTTATTTAGAGTCTAGGACTTGTTGTGACTGGGATTCTAGAGCCTGGACGGGACGTGGGATGAGGCACCATGGATGCACATGCTGAAAGATACTGTTGAGAGAAGGGGCTGGCTGCAGCCAAATGAATTGTCCAAGCAAAACACCAGTCTGGCTGGCAAGGGAATTCCCACTGCAAGGCTATAGCATTAAACCACACTGGTTGGCATGACACTGTTGACCCAAAGGTCAGCAGTTCAAAACTACCAGCAACTTCTCAGGAGAAAGATGGGGCTATCAGCTCCTGCCCTGAGTGACAGTCTCAGAAACCCCCGTGGACAGTGCGTCTCGGTCTTAGGGGGTCGCCGTGAGTTGGAATTGACTCGATGGCAGTGATTTTGGCCTTGGAGTAGTTATGAGTTGGGCTGCTAGCTGCAAGATCAACAGTTCAGAACCTCCAGGGACAGGGCTGAGCCCCGGTGGTGTAAGTGGTTGAGTGAAGGACTGCGGCCCGCGGGCTTGGCGGTTCGAATCCAGCGGCATCTCTCAGGAGCGGCACTGGGTAGCGCCCATGACCACCAGAGGCAGTGATGTCCAAAAAACAAACAAACAAACAAACAAACAAAAACCTCCAGGCACTCCAAAAGAGAAATAGGAGGCTTTCTACTCCTGTGAAAGTTTCCAATCTTGAAAATCCATAGGGCCAGTTCTGCTCTGTCAGTATTGATCAGAATTGATGACAATGAGCTTGACTTCTTTGGAACCATGCACATTGGGACCACACCTAGTCTCAACACCCCCCACACACCCCCAAAATAAAAAGCACTACTGGCATTCAATTGATTCCAACTCACAAGGACCCTATATAGGGTTTCTGGGATTATCTATCTTTCTCTTTTAGGTCATTTTATTGGGGCCTTGTACCTCTCTTATCACCATCCACTGTGTCAAGCATACGTGTACATTCGTTGCCATCATCATTCTCAAAACACTTTCTTTCTTCTTGAGCCCTTGGTATCTGCTCCTCATTTCCCCCCTCCTTCCCCTTTAGGCAAGCAGGCAGCCTTATCTTTCTCCCAAGGTGCAGTTGGTGGGCTGGAACCATCAACCTTGTGATTTGTAGCCCAACACCTAACTCACAGTTCCACCTTAGCTCCTGCTATCTTGCTTCTTACTGTCATTAAGTAGATTCGGATTCAGGGTAGCCTTACCCCTGTGAGTGTCCATGACTATAACTCCTTGTGAAGTAGAAAGTCCGCCTTTTCCCCTGGGATCTAAAGATAATGTCTACTGTTTCTGGGATAAAGCTGCGAAGCATTTAACAGGTACCACTACGTCCGCCAAGCTGAGCAGAGTGCTGGGTAGAGAAGGAGAAGCGGAAAGCCAGGCTGGACTGAAGCAGGAGGAACACACACACTTCCATTTGGGATGTGCAGGGCTATGTCTGTCCCTTCCACTGTGAATGTGCCCCTCTCAGAAGGAGGTATGTTCACTCTTGTTCAAATGTACCTCCACTGAGAGGCTATGCTGGTCACAGCATATGAAAGAGCTGCACACCTCAGTCTTCCACCTCCTTCAGGGCTTCCCCTGCGCCACATCCCCTGAAGCACCTGTACACCTGCCCTACAACCATAACCCTCTCTTTGCTTGTTAGGGGTTTCTCCCACCATGAACTGGGAGGGATGCTGCCCAGGACAGAGAATGGGTGTCCCACCATCTCCCCAACCCTGGATGAGAGGGCTTATTCTTCAATGAGTTGGAGAGATGTTCCTGCTGCCCCTCCCTTTCTCTCCTATCTTCAAGGTGACCAGTGTGAAAGGAACACTCTTGTTCTGAGTGCCTAGCAGGTCCACTATCCAGACCCCATCCACAGGCCCCCCCTCATTCCTCAGACCCAGCACAGGAGAGGCCCTGGCTGAGATCGCTGTGACTGGTCAAGCCAGTGCACAGCCCTGGGCCTCAGGGGAGCCCCAAACCAGCTGTATCAAGACCTGTAAGCCTAGGTAAGTGGCTCTGAAGATAATCAATTGCTTCCATTCAGAGCGAAACAACGGGCTCGTGGGAACCTCTATTTAAAAACGGAACACATACTCCCAATCCATCTTTTGTTAAATTATTGTGCACCCTGATCTGATTTAACCTGACAGCTTTAATATGCTTCCTGCTCTGCGCCAGAGAGGGGGGCAGGAACGGCTGCAACTGCAGTAGCAGGGAGGTGTGGGAGAGGGTCCTGGGACAGACAAGGAGGGGGAGGGACAGGCTTACCGCTGAGCTTCACCCACATTGAGGACTCAGGTGAGGCCACACTTCCTGTGGGCCATCTTGCCTGACAATCCCCACCATCCTCAGCCTCGGCTGCTGAGAAGACAGAATCCTCCCCTTTGCACTGTTTTGGTTTGCATATAACCATTAAGCATCAGAGCCCCAGTGGCCTCGTGCACTCAGCGTACAGCTGCTCACCTGGAGGTCAGCAGTTCAAAGCCACCAGCCATTCGGTGGTGGGAGGGAGATGTCAACTTTTGAAGTCTCAAAACCCAACCGGGAAGTTCTACGGTAGAGGTTGCTGTGAGTCAGAATTCACACTCCGTGGGGTGCACAAGAAACCAATGCCAAGAAGGTTGGTGGTTTACAAAAACAAACAAACAAACAAACAAACATGTGTGTGTCCCTTCTACAAGGGCTCGGGGCATCGGAAAAGAGGAACCCCTCAGCATGGTGAATTGACACCGTGGCTGCAAGGAGAAGCTGAGACATAATCCAGAGGGTGGCCTGGGGCCAGGCTGGGTTTTTGATAAAGACAACAGTGTGGTCTCCAAACAGAGAGGGTGAGCTGCTTCCCAAAGTCACACAGCAAAATCAAGATGGCGTAGCAACGGGGCCTGGGACACCAAGGGGATCCTCTGGGACTCTTGCCCCCCACTTGTCTCTTCATCAAAGCAGGAGCCACATGCATCGCCTCCCCTTCAGGCACACTGGTTGGCCCCCCGTGGACAGCTGCCCAGGAAGGGCAGTCCATCCCAGAGAGCAAGTGAGTGACAGACCACACCTCTCTTCTGCTCTAGACCCTGCGGGGACTCCCCAGTTTAACCACCGCCATCGAGCCCATTCTGATTCGTAGCACTCTTATAAGGCAGGGTAGAACTGATCCTGTGGGTTCCCAAGGCTGCAGAACTCACTCACTCACGCACTCACGCACGCACTCACTCGTCCACTCACTGCTGTAGAGTCGATTCTGATCCTTAGTGGTCCTATAGGGCGGAGTAGAAGTACGCCAGAGGGTTTCCAAGGTGATATGTCTTTGTGAGAGCAAAGCCTCAGCATTGTCCCAAGGAGCAGCTGGTGGTTTTGATGTGTAATCCGCTCTGCCACCAAAGATCTCTGGTTTTCTAGGGATACAGCCCACATGTCCTGCCAGGTTTTTGGTGACTCTCTGCCTGCCCACCACTTCTCTGCCTGCCACTCTCCCTCTTAGTCTCTAAACCTGTAGCCACGCTGATCCCTAGCTGTGCCTCCAACATGCCACACATACAACCCCCCCCATATTAAGACTCCGAGAAGCAGATTCTGATGGAATCTAGCACAGGAGGTCAGCTTCAGGCTTGAAGAGAAGGCAGGTCAGGTACAAGGAGGTATGAGATGCCCACAGGATGTAGGATAGGCAGGAGACTGGGGGCGTGGAAGGCCAGGAGCTGCTCCACATCAGGCAGGTGGCAGGACAGGAGTCTACCCAGGCTCTCCAAGCCGAGGAGCAGTCCCTGCCAGTGTGTTCTCTGATGCCCCTGTCCCGAGCAGACTCAGGTGGGCACTGCAGAAATGGCTGCTGAGGGACAGCCTCAGATGCTATGGCTTTTGCCAGCTATGGTGGACTTTCGAGGGAGGGCAGGGGACAGGCAGTCAGGAGAGGAGCCAATCCGACTGAGGAGGAAATAGTCTTAAAAGTGACTTGGGCTCAGTCCCAAGGCGAGACCTTTCATCAGAGGCACTGCAGATGGCCTGGGGGCGTCCAGGAAGCCAGTGGGTGTTTGTGATTGAACGCTGAGACGTCCATCGGGGTCAGTCTTTCCCTTCTCTGTCAGCCCGCCGCGGCCAGCCCTGCTCCTCCTCCATCTTTCCACACCAGTGGTGGCCCGAGGCAGGGCCCTGGTCATAAATAATAGTAATAACGAGAGAGTCTGTTCCAAGTGAGATGATTTTATGAAATTACATTTTTGAAAAGGTTAATTCTTCCATCTCCCCACTTGTACTCCAATCTGGAGAGGCAAATGTGGATTAATTGAGCCCATTTCCTGCCTGGCCTCCACAGAACCCTGACAAGATGTTTGTTTTCTGCCCAAGGTCTGACTTCTCCCGAGGGCTGGGCGAAAACAGCGGGAGGCTCCCTTCTGGAGCCCACTGACTGCCCGGTACTGCCCACACGTCCTGGCGGCCTTTGCACCGGAAGCCCTGGAAGGTGGAGGGGAGATGGCCTGAGAGGGGGCTGGACAGGCTGTGGGGTGCGGGTGGGTGCACATAAGGGTGAGGTAGGAGCAATGGGGAGGCAGGCGTGCTGCAGGGCCTCCAGGGACATGGGGTGGGCAGGGTGTGTGAATCACAGAGGGCGAGGGTGTGGAGACAGGTGGACCGACAGACACGAAGCACTGGATCTCTGTTTCTTGTGACCATTTTATCTTAAGACAGAAGAAGCTGCTGGGAAGATAGACTCTGAGGACAGGTATTTTATCAGACTAGGAGCTCAGAGCATGAAAAGCTGCCATTCCTGGGAGCTCCAAGTTGGACCTACTGCTCTCCCCCTAAGCCACCTCCCAGCAGCTCCTGTCCATGACCCACCTCACCTCACCCGTCTACCCACTCCTCCCTGGGCTGCGCCAGCCCCTCCTCACTTCCGATTCCTCGCCAGTCCAGCCTCCCTGGGAGGGGCAGGCTCCCTTCCGCAGGCCAGGCAGGTGAGGCTGACTGGAATAGCCCTGGAGAAATCTGCATTCTGTCCCCAACACTGCCACGGCTCCCCGTGACCTCAGCTGGGCCGCTTCCCGACATGGCTTCAGCACTTTCTGTGCATAGGGTGCAATCCTGGAGCTTATGTGGAGTCTTCCAGATTGGGAAGACTATTTGCTTGAAGCTGAGAAGAAAAGGGGGAGCCCTTGGTTTAGCTGTGATGGTGATTTTGTGGCAAGAGCTCTTCATTGGTTTTCAAATACCATCAGGAGGACCTGCCAGGATGGAGGGCTGGGAGGTAGAGGCAGGCTGCAAGGGTGTGGGTGTCGTTCCTGTGAGGGATACATAAGTGACTACAGGTGTGTATGTGTGTCAGTCCTGTGAGGGATACATATGTAATTATAGGGGAGTGTGTGTATGTGTGTCAGTCCTGTGAGGTATACATATGTAATTATAGGGGAGTGTGTGTGTGTGTGTGTGTGTGTATATAACAGCTATGTCTGTGCTGTGAGTGCATGTGTGTGAGAGACAGCCAGTTGTGTCCGTGGGGTATGTGTGTAAGAGAGAGTGAGCATCAGCTGGGTATTTGTGGTGTGTGTGTGTGTTATGTGTGTGTACATGTGGTATGTGTTACAGCTAGTTGTGTATTAGTGGAGTATGTGTGCATGTGTGGTATGTGTTGTGTGTGTGGCAGCTAGCTGTGTATCTGTGGAGTCTGTATATGTGTGTATATGTGTGTGTGTGTGTGTGAGAGAGAGAGCCCACCATGTATCTGTGATGTCTGCATGTTATGTGTGCATGTGACAGCCAGTTGTGTGTCTGCAGTATGTATGCTGTGTGTGTATTTGTAGTGCGTGTAATAGCCAGCTGTGTGTCTGTGGGATGTGTTTGTGTGTGCGTGTGTGAGACAGCCATCTGTGGATCTGTGGCGTCTGTGTATGTGTGTGTGAGAGAGACAGACAGTCCACCATGTGCCTGTGGGTTGTGCGCCTGTCATGGGCTTGATAAATATGTGAGGAGGGGAGGAAGTTTACATCAGACTGCATGTTTAGTGCTAGGTGTAATGTTTATCCCGACACCTTGACAACAAAATAAAATGGAACACAATCAATTCAGCACTTAGCCAATAAGTGCTCTTTGTGTGGCTGGGTCAATTCCTCCCCATTTGCATGGCTCCTACACTCTGCAGAGAGAGGACCCTGGTCCTAGCCCTTCCCTGGTCCCACTGCCCTGGGGCCCCGGGGGCTGCACATGCGGATCTGTCCTCCGGAGGCAGAGGAGGTGGAGCCTGCAGAGTGGAGGGCATCCCACCTCTTCGGAAGTGTGTATAGTGAGGAAAAGAAGCCTGCGTGAATTTCACCTGAAGGTGGGGGAGATCCGGAAGCCTTCCTGAAAGGGCAGACTCTGAATCTGGGCTTCAAAGACTGAGGACAATTATGTTCTGAGGAAAATAGTTCCATCAAGGGATGGTGTGGCAGGTAGGTGCTAGCTGCACAGGGGGACAGGTGGGGAGTTGGTCTGCATGACCATCACTCACTTGGGTTCTGGGAAGAGAGAAGGTCTAGAACCCTCTCACAGGGGATGTCAGGTGAGGTATGTCTCAGTGATGTGAAGGGACGCTTTGGCGAGGCTGTGTTGCTGTCAGGAAGGGACAGGGCCTTGAGGCTGGATGGAGGAGAGACAGACAGGTATCCAGCAGACTGGCCCAGGAAATACAATACCTGGGCCCCGGGCACTCCCTCCTGTGGGCTCTGGTTGGGCTCTATGTTGCCCATGCCTGGGTATAAGTCTCCATCCTGACAGGTGCTCTCCCTGTTTATTCCTGTTCAAAGACCAGGGAAGACCTATTTCCTTCCCAAGAGGCTATTTATTCTGCTTTCTCATTTTCCAATCCAGTGAGTTTACAGCTTCTTTCAGCTTGCTTTCGTCTTCACCATATCAAGAGGAGCTGGTCTCTCAGCTTCTCGACCCCCGGTCGGCTCTTGGAGGGCCGACTAAGCCCTTACCCTGCACTGCAGTCTAAAATTCTCTGCCAGGCTGCCACTGAGGTGCATCCTGGAGCAGCTGCTTGGGTAGGAAGCAGGACTGATGTGGACAAGGTAGCTCTCAGAGGGCAGGGTTCAATTGATCCTTGTGGTCTAGGGGGAACGATAAAAGCAAAGCTTGGATGTGAGCACAGGACAGCCCCTAGGATGAGAAGACCTGATGTGAAGCAAACCCCAGACCCTGAGAAGGTGGTTAGACTCCAAATATGTCAGTGGTCAGATGGGTGACATTAAGATGTCCTTTGGCTTGTTCCTGGCATGCATTGTTTTAATTTACATTACCATATATCCTGGGGTGATCTCTAATCCTACCCATTCCCAGAACCCACCACCCCTGAGGTTGTGGATGGCATCCACTGACTTTCCATGATGCATGTGTCCTGGGTCTTCCTGGGTCTTGCACACACTCGTTGCTATGAAGTTGGGTCAGACTCACTGTGGCCGCATGGGTACCAGAGTAGACCCGTTTTGTTCTGTTTCATAACTTTGTACTGTGAATGAGGCTTACTGAACAGATCATCCTTCATTCACATGTTGGTTCAACTCCTCCACAGCAATTCTCTCAATGTCCCGTCACCTCTAACTCTTTCTCCCTGGGTCTCCTGTCTCCATTCCCCTCTTCTATCCTAACCCTCTGAAATGTGTCCTTGGGTAGATGGTGCCCTTTCGATCTTTAAATGGTTGATTATTCTAACACAGAGGTGAGCTCCAGATCTGAAGGTTGAGTAAGGGTCACAGTCTTGTTGTGCCACAAATGTCTGTCCTCTCTATGAGTCTGATCTCTTTTATGATTTTGAGTTTTAGTCCACATTTTTCTCTCACGTGATTCAGGACCTTGTGAGCCTATATAGAGCATGTGCTCAAAGTAGATGGGACCCATTGAGTTCTTCTGGTCTTTGGTCTTTGGAGATTGATGCTGGATCGGTGTACAATCCCACCATTGATGTGCAAGGGTTTACATCTCTACAAGCTTTGGCCAGCATTTATTGTTTTCTGCTTTAAAAAAGATCTTTGTTATTAATACTGGGGTGTGGAACATCTCTGTTTTGATTCACATCTTTTGAATGGTGAATTCTTGCAAGCATATACACATATGATTTTGGGTGATCAAATGAAGTGTCTTCATCCCTTGTGCCCATATTTTAAATGGAGTATTTGCCTTTTCTTGTAGAGCTTTTGAAGTTTTCTATACATTTTTTTATGATTTAGTTCTTCATATGTCATTTCTAAAAAAATCTTTTCCCAGTCTTTGAGTTACCTTTTCATTCTTTTGATAAAATCTTTGGATGCACATTAAGTGTTTACTTTTTAGGAGACCCTGGTCACCTATTTTTGTCTCCTTCAATTTATATGGTTTTCATTACACTTAATAATGTACTGATAACCATGTATTATGACCCCTACATTTGACCTGATTTTTGTTTTTGTTTTTGTTTTTTGGGGGGGCATCACTGTCCTCTGGTGGTGGGAGTAGGAGGCCTAGCTTGCTGCTGGATTTGAACCTTCAACCCCGCGGGCTGTAGTCCCGCACACAACCACTACGCCACCGGGGCTCAGCCTTGATCTGATTTTTAACTGATGATTTATATAGCTGCAATATTTACATTTAGATCTTTGATCCATCATGAGGTAGTTTTTATATATGGTGTGTGATGTGGGTCCCATTTCATTCTGCTGCAAATGGACACCCAGTCTTGGGTGCCATTTATTAAAGAGACTGTCTCTTCCCCATTCATGTGTTTCAGTTCTTTGTCAAAGATCTTTGCCTGTAGGTGGACGGATTTATTACTGAGCTTTCAATTCTAGTCAGTGAATCTAGGTGTCTATTATTGGACCAGACCAGTTTTGAGATGGGGAAATGAGAGGCATTCTACATTGTTCTTCCCTTGAGGTGTTTTATTTGTCCAGAGTCTTTTTCTTTCTTTCTTCTTAAAAATCATTTTAATGGGGGCTCACTCAACTCATCACAATCCATACATCCACCCATCATATGCCACACACATTGTACATTTGTTGCCACCATCATTTTCTTTTCTACTCAAACCTTTGATATTAGCTCCTCATTTTCCCCCTTCCTCCCCACTCACCCTCCCTCATGAACTCCTGATAATTTATAAATTATTATTATTTTGTCATATCATACATTATCCAACGCTTCCCTTCACCCTCTTCCCTGTTGTCTATACCCCATGGAGGGGGTTATATGTAGAGCCTTATAATCATTCCCCCTTTCTACCCCACCTTCCCCCTACCCTTCCCATATCACCACTCCCACCACTGGTCATATCATCTGTCCTGGATTCCCCATGTTTCCAGTTCCTATCATTACCAGTGTGCATCCCCTGATCTAGCTGGATTTGTAAGGTGATCTTGGGATCATGATAGTGGGGATGGAGGGGATGCATCTAAGAACTAGAGGAAAGTTGCATGTTTCATCATTGCTACACTGTACCCTAACTGGCTGGTCTCCTTCCTGCAACCCTTCTGTAAGGAGATGTGGCTTCACCTACAGACGGGCTTTGAATCCCCAATATGCACTCCCCCTCATTTATCATGATATGATTTTTAGTTCTTTGATGCCTGATCCCTGATCCCTTCGACACCTTGTGATAACATGGGCTGGTGCACTTCGTCCATGTGGACTTTGTTGCTTCTGAGCTAGATGACCGCTTGTTTACCTTCAAGTCTTTAAGACCCTAGACACCATAACTTTTGATAACTGGGCACCATCAATTTTCTTCACCACATTTGCTTATGCACCCACTTTGTCTTCAGCGATCACATCAGGAAGGTGGGCATGCAATGATATGATTTTTTTTGGTTCTTTTATGCCTGATAACTGATCCCTTTGCAGAATCTCTTTCTTTCCCATACACAGTTGGTGATCAGTTTTCTTTCCCTTTGAAGAATGACATTGGAGTCTAGACCAAGGCTGCTTTATCTCTGTAGTTTGTTTGGATTATTGTTGTTGTTTTTAGGTGTTACAGAGTTGATTTCAACCCATAGTGACTCTGTATACAACAACAAACTGTCGGCTGATCCTGCACCATCCTCATAAATGGAGTGTGAACGTTTCTGTAATGGCAAGTCTTCTTATTCATGAGTGTGGTATATCTTCCCATTTATGCATGTCTCTTTCAGTTTCTTGTAATGATGTTTTCCAGTGTACTTTGGACTCATCATTTCCCTCCTCTGGTTGGAGTTATGCCTAAGCATTTCATCTTCTGGGTGGTTATTGTGAATGGTATTGCTTTCCTGATTTCCTTTTCAGAGTTATCATTGCTAGAATATCTGGCTAATTCTTGTATGTTGACATTATATCTTGCCCCTTTGCTGAATCTTTCAATTAATCCCAACAATGTTCCTGCCAAGTCTTTGGGATTTTCTATCTATAGTATCATATCATTTGCAAATAGACTGTTTCTTCTTTGCCAATTTGGACGCCTTTAATTACCTTTCTTCTCTTGTCCAATGTCTGTACTGCATAAGACTGGTGACAAAGGGCATTCTTAAATGGAGGATGTTCTAAACACTTCATTGGTTTGACAGTTGGTTTTGTATATACAAACTTTATTGTATTTCTAAATGTTTCTAAATGTTTTATTGCACTGGCAATTCATCCACATATTGTCCAATTCAATAGTTCAATCATATAAAGAAGAGGGTGTTGTATTTTGTCAAAAGTCTTCCTGCAAAAATGTATATGATCATGTGGTGTTATTCGATTTTTTTAGCATTTAGATCAGAAAAGATGCTTTGTAATATCTTATTATTACTTTGTAATATCTAAATATAGAAATATTTTATTGATGTGATGGATTTCACTGATTTCTATAATAGTAAGCTATCCTTGCACATTGCTATCAATACCACTTGGTCATGATATATTTGTTTTTCTGTATATTGTTGGATCTATTGGCAAGAATTTTTTGAGAATGTTTGCATTTATATTTATGGGGGCTATCAGTCTATCATTTGCTTTATTAATAATGCTTCTGGTCTGGTTTTAGTGTGAAAGTTATGCTCACTTTATAAGATAAATTCAAGTGTTTTCCATCGTTTCCTATAATATGGAAGAATGCAATAAAAATTAGTGCCAGTTTGTCTCTGAATATTATGTAGAATTCACCAGTGAAGCCATCGGGATATAGATTTCTGTTGTTTTTGGGTGTTTTTTTTTTTTTAATGACCTGATCAATTTTTTTCTTTTGTTACAAGTTTATTCAGGTTTTCTATTTCAGACCATGCTAATTTAGGTAGAAAAGAAAAATCTAGGGATATGTCCACCTCCATGTTTTCAAATTTGTTACTATCCCTTTTATTACGATTAGTTCTGCGACACCACACTTTTCATATTTTATTTATTTGCATGTTTATGTTATTTGCATGTTCTTTTCTTTGTTAGCTTTTCCAGTGGTTTGTCAATTGTTGCTAATTCTTTCAAGCAACAGACTTCCTTTATTGTTGATTCTTTGCATTTTCCCCCTGTTTTCTATTTCACTTATTTCTACTCTAATTTTTTTCTCTTCTGGTGGCTGTAGTTTGTTCATTTTCCATATTTCTAATTGTTAGAGACCCGGGGTTGAGGTATTGATTTGCTATTTTATTTTGCTTTTGCATATATGAATTTATGACCATAGTGGGACTCTAAGCACTGCTTTTACGGTATTGGTATGTTGCCCCACCATTCACATTTGATCCAAGGAGTATTAGGTTTTTGTTTTTTATTTCTTCTATTAACAGTATATTTTTAAGCAAGGTGTAATTTGATTTTCAGGCACGTGCGTATATTTGTTTAACCCCTTGATATTCTTGTTGTTTTCTAATTTTTTAGCATTTTGATCAGAAAAGATGCTGTGCAATATCTTGCTATTACTTTGTAATATCTAGATATCAAAATATTTTAAATGGACTGATGCTTGCTTTGTGTCCTAACATATAGCCTCTTCTGGAGAATGCTGCCTGTCTGCTGGGGGGAGGGGGGAGGGATATTTTGCTGTTGTTTGTTGGAGCATTCAATAGACGCCAGTGAATTTAAGTTAGTTGATAGTATTGTTTCATTGTTCTGTGTTTTTGCTGCATTTCTTCCTAATAGTTCTTTCTTGCATTGAAAGTGGCATGTTAGAGTCTTCTGGTATTGCAGATTTGCCTTTTTCTCTCTTAAATTCTCTAAGTGTTTGATGTATTTTAAGGCTCCTTGCTTGGGTGCTTAGGTATGTATGCTTATATCCTCTTCTTCTATTGATCTCTTAATCAGGATATAATGCATTCTGTTTCTCTTACACAGGATTTTGCCTTAAAGTCCATTTTAATATTAGGAGACTAATATTATTGCCACTACTCTTCTTTGATTGGTGTTAGTTTGGTATATATTTTTCCATCCTTTGATTTTCTTAGCCTGTGCATATCTTTGTATCTAATGTGTACCTTTTGTAGACAGCATATTTTGAGGCCACTTTTCTTAACCACTTTGCTACTCTTGCTTCTTTTTTAAAAATCATTTTATTGGGGACTCGTTCAACTGTTGTCACAATCAATGCACTCATCTGTTGTATGCTAATTACATGTGTCTATTTGTTGGCATCATCATTCTCAAAACATTTTCTTTCTCCTTAAGCCCTTGGTATTAGCTCCTTATATTTCCCCTCCCTCCCTACTCCTTCTCCCTCACAAACCCTTGATAATTATAAATTATTATTATTTTGTCATAGTGTGCACTATCTGATGTCTCCCTTCACCCACTTCCCTATTGCCCATACCCCGAGGAGGCAGGTATATGTAGATCCTTGTGATTGTTTTCCCCTTTCTACTTCACCCTCCGGTATCATCACTCTCACCACTAGTCCTGAAAAGATCATCTGTCCTGAATTCGCCATGTTTCTGGTTTCTATCTCTACCAGTGAGCATTCCTTGGTCTAGCCAGATTTGTAAGGTGGAATGGGAATCTTGATACTTTGGGGTAGGGGGAGCATTTAAGAATTAGAGGAAAGTTGCATATTTCATTGTTGCTACAGCAACCCTTCTGTAAGGGGATGTCACTTTATCTACTGATGGACATTGGGTCCCCAATCTGTAGCCCCCCTCATTTATCCTCATATAATTTTTAGTTCTTTGATGTCTAATACCTGATCCCTTTGACACCTTGTAGTCATACAAGCTGCTGTGCGTCTTCCATGTGGGTTTTGCTGTTTCTATGCTAGATGGCCACTTTTTTACCTTTAAATCTTTAAGGTCCCAGACACTATGTCTTCTGATAACCAGGCACCATCACCTTTATTCACCATATTTGCTAATGCACACATCTGTTTTCAGAAAACATATCAGGAAGGTGGAACCACAGTAATATGATTTTTAGTTATTTGATGCCTGATACCTTTGACACCTCGTGGTCACACAGACTGGTGTGCTTCTTCAATGTGGGCTTTGTTGCTTCCGAACTAGATGACCCCTTGTTCACTTTCAAGCTTTTAAGACTCCAGACACTATATCTTTTGATAGCTGGGCACCATCAGCTTTCTTCACCACTTTTGTTTATGCACACATTTGTCTTCAGTGATTGTGTAGGGAAGGTGAGCATCATGGAATACCAATTTAATAGAACAAAGTGTTCTTGCATTAAGGAAGTATTTGAGTACTTGCCCATCAGCTATCTTAATACTAAACCTGTAAGTATATGCATTTAGATCTATTTCCCCATAAACATATTTAAATATATTTATCTACGCACATGCCTGTATTAGACCTCTATAAATGTTCTTTACCTCCCAGTTCTTTCCTCTTTTTCTTTTTACTTGCTTCTTGTTCCACTATCATGTTCAGCCTTTATTTGGGGTTCAGTAATTTCTCTCTGTTACATTACTCTTGATCAATCTCTATCAGGCTTCTCACAACCACCTTGTCACTGATTTTGGATCACTTGTTGTTCTCTTATCCCTGAATTGGTCAACACCACCTCCTTCCTCCCTCCTCCCCATAGCCCATATACCCTTGGAACCATAAGTCCCATTGTTTTCTCATCCAGACTGTTTTATCTAGATAGATTTGCAGATATAATACTATGTACAAAAAAAACAAGAGTTCAGAAGCTGAAGCGACAAAAGAAAGCACGATGATGATACCACAACAACAACAACAACAACAAAAAACCCCTCAATGACCAGAAAAAAATATATAAATATATAAATAAGTAAAAAATTAAAAATAATAATAGCAAAATAAAAACCTGTAAGTAGTTCAAGGTCCATTCATTGCCCTCCGGTAGTGTCCCCAGTTGAGTCTGATGGGATGCCACACCCTGGCCCCAAAGTATGTCCTTGGCACTCCCTCAGGAACTCCATCGCTGCAACCCTTGCTGCTCCGCTGCCACCTTTAGTGTTTTGCCTTGGTGTGGTGGGGTCAGACAGGGTACAATCCATTCCCTGCTTCTCCATTGTTGTCCCCACAGGGCCTTGGGTCAGCAAGGGACACTGTGTGTCATAGTGGGGCCAGCCATATGATTCTTTCTGGGTACTGGCTGTTCTTAGTGGGGATATCATCCTGAAGGATCGGTGGGCCAGGGTGCACTCCACTCTCTCTTCCTTCCCCTTCATTTGCTCTCATATGCTCTGGTCAGACATGCCCCTCTTCCCATGCTTTAGCTTCAGTGCTGTCCTCCAAAGCAGACTCCCCTGGGAGGAAGGGGGAGAGATGGCTGCCCATGTAGTTGGGATTGAGATTAGACCCTCAGACTCGTCCACTGACTCCCGACTCCATGTTGTCATTATGCTGCATTCACATCCTGGAACACTTTCCCTGTGGAGAGATAAATAATATGCTCCTTTTTGGTGGGTTAGTACCCCATTCCACCTCTACACATCACCATCTTCCCCCACCCTCTCCTCAATTGACTACAATATGTAGTCCTGGTTTGGGTCTGGTCACTGCCATACTACCTGGGCCTCCCTCACCCCACCCCTGCAATTTTGGTATACAGTAGCTTTTTTCCTATGCCCCCAATGCTTTATTTTTAAAGCTAACCTCAGCGGACTCATATTGTACATGTCCTTTTTGCACTTGGTTATTGCACTTAGCATAATTTCCTCCAGTTTCTCCCATGTGGAGATACGCTTCATGCGTTCATCACTGCTTTTTAGCGATGTGTAGAACTCTTTTGTAGGTATGACCCATAGCTTTTTAATCCGTTTGTCAATTGATGGAAATTCGAATTGTTTCCAACTTCTTGCAATTGTGAACTGTGCTGTGATGAACATTGGAGCACAGGTGTCTTGCCATGGTTTGTTTCTTGCCTCTCTGGGCATATGCCCAGTAGGGGGATTGCTGGGTTGTATGGTGGTTCAATTTCTATCTGTTTTAGATATCGCCAAACTGATTTGCATAGTGGCTGTACATACCTACAGGTTCACCAGCAGTGGATGAGAGTTCCTGTCTCTCTACAGTCCCTCCAACACTTGTTGCTTTGTGATTTTTTTGAATCAGGTTGTCTTTGATGGTGGTTGGTGCTATTTCATTGTTGCTTTCATTTGCATTTCTTTTATGGCTAAATATCACAAACATTTTCTCATATGTTTATTAGCCATTTGGATTTTTGCCTCTGTGAGACTTCTGTTCGGGTCCTTTACCCACCACCTCAGTAGGTAGTTAGTTTTGTTCTTTTTGGCAGCTACCAGGGTGTTGCAGATTTTAACAATAAGGCCTTTGTCCGATGTGCCATTGCTAGAGATGTTTTCCCAGTGTGTGGACTCTCTTATTACTCTCTTGGTGAATTCTTTCGATGTACACAGGTGTTTTATCTTCAGTATATTCCGCTTGTCAATTTGTGCCTCCTCTGGGTTTCTGTCCTTCCCTGTTTCTGATAGCCTGTATTTCCTATGCCAAAGTTCTCAGGTTAGTCCCAATTCCCTCACTGATGACCCTAAGAGTTTGGAGTTTTACTTTGAAGCCTGTGATCCACCTTGAGTTTATTCTTGTGCTTGGAGTGAGGTAAGGGTTTTGCTTCATTTTTCTGCTGGTAGATATCCATTTTTTTCCAGCACCACTTGTTGAAGAGGGCATCTGCTTCCCATTTAATATTTTGGAGGCCCTTATCAAAAACCAGCTGCTCTATGCTGATGATCTTATTTCTGGGTTTTCAATTCTTTTCCATTGGTCCTAGTATTTACATTATGCCAATACCATGCTGTATTGAACACTGTGACTGCACAGTATGTGCTAAAGTCAGGTAAAACAAGTCCTCACACTGTGTCCTTCTTCTTGAGGACTTCTCTGTTAATTCTGGGCCTCTGCCTTCTCCATATGAAGTTGGTAATTACTTTTCCATTTCTTTGAAGAAAGATGAGGGTAATTGTATAGGAAATGCATTAAACTTAGAGTGTCTTGAGTGGAAATGACATCTTTACTATATTGAGTCTTCCAATCCATGAGAATGGGAAATTTTTCCTTTTGTTGAGGTCACTCTTGGTTTCTTATAATTTTGTTTGTATTTTTCCTCATATAGATCTTTTGTTCTGTTAGGTATATCCCTAGATATTTCTATTTGTGCTTGGCTTTAGTGAAGGGTATCACCTGCTTAAATTACTCTTTTGTGTTCTTATCTGATGTGTACAGCAGTGTGAAAGACTTCTGACTGTTGATCTTGTATCCTGCCACTCTGCCATACTCCTTTATTGCTTCCAGGGCTCCCCTTGTGGAACTTTTGGGATTTTCCATATATAAAAACATATCATCTGCACATAACGATAATTTCATCTCTTCCTTCCCCAGGTGAATACCTTTGATGCCTTTTTTTTTTTTTTGCCTTATTCTGTTAGCTAAAACTTCCATTATGGTATTAATTAAAAGTGGGAACAAGGGACATCCTTGTCTAGGCCCCCTTTTCAGTGGGATTGTGTTCATCTTTTCTCCATTGACTACCACGTTGCCTGTTGGTTTTTCATATACAGTTTATATTGTCTTGAGGAATTTTCTTTCCATTCCTATATTCTTGAGTGCCTTAAACAGGAATTGGTGATGGATGTTGTCAAATGCTTTCTCTGTATCTATCAATACTATTATATGTTTCTTACAGTTTTTCATGTTAATGTGGTGAATGATACTAATAGTCTTTCATATGTTGAACCATCCCTGCATCCTGGGTATGACCCCTACTTGGTCAGAGTGAATTATTTGTTTTAGAATACTTTTGTATTCTATTAGCCAGTATTTTATAAAGAATTTTTGCATCGATGTTCATTAGGGATATTGGTTTGTAGTTCCCGATTCTTGTGAGATCCTCGCCCAGCTTTGTTATCATTGTTATACTAGCTTCATAGAAGGAGTTTGGGAGTTTGCCATCTTTTTCTGTGTTTTAGAAGAGTTTGTGTAAGATTGGTGTCAGTTCTTTTCTGGATGCTTGGTAGAATTCTCCTGTAAAGTCATCTGGTCCAGGGTACTTTTTGTTGGTAATCCCTTGATAACCTTTTCTATTTCTTCTATTGCTATGGATCTGTTGAGATTCTTCACATTCATCAGGGATAGTCTAGGGAGGGATTGTTTTTTCAAGAATTTGGCCATGTCTTCCAAGTTGTTGCGTTCATTGGAGTACACTCCTTCATAGTATTGTGTCATTATCCATTTGATGTCTTTAGGGTCAGCTGTAATGTACCTTCTTTCATTCCTCATTCTTGCTGTTGAAATTTGTCCCCTCCTTTCTTTGGTTAAGTCTGCCAGTGATTTGTTGATTCTGTTTATCCTTTCAAAGAACCAACTTCTAGCAGCATTAATTCTTTCCATAATTTTCTTATTTTCACTTTCCTGAATCTCAGCCCTGATTTCTATTATTTCTTTTCTTTCTCTATTAGTAGGATAGTCCTGCTGATTCTGCTCTAGTTGTTGTAAATTTTGTGCCAACATATCAGTTATGAGATGCTTTTCCTTTTTCAAGTGTGCATGTATTGCTATGAAACTTCCTCTGATAATTGCCTTTGCTATGTCCCGTAAGTTTTGGTATGTCATGTTTTCATTCTCATTGATTCTAGAAATTTCCTAATTTCATCTCTGATCTGGGCCAGCACACTCTCCTTTTGCAATAGAGAGCTATTCATCCTCCGATTATTTGCTCTTGTTTTCTTCCTCTTCCATTTGTTGATTTCCATCCTTATGACATAGTGGTCAAAGAGAGAGGTCTGTATTATATCAATGCACTTAAATTTATGTAGATTCCCAGCATTATGTCCCAGCATTTGGTTTATCTTCAAATATGTGTCATGTAGACTTGAAAAGAATGTGATTTTTTTTTTGTATTTGGATGAAAAGCTCTGTAGATAGCTCTCCAGTCCAATTGTCCAATTTTAGTGTTGGATCTCTAGCTCCCACGCTGAGTTTCATTCTCTGTGATCTATCTTTCTCAGAGTGGTATATTGAAGTCACCCACTGTAATTGTTGAGGCTGTGATTTCTTTTCACATCTTTTGGAGTGTTTGGTTGACATATGCAGTGGGTCCTCATTTGGGGAATATATGTTTAAGATGTTTATTGATTCATTGTCTACCATTCCCTTGAGCATTATATAGTATCCCTCCTTATCTCTTTTCATGGTTTGCACTTTGAGATCAATTTTATCTGAGATTAGAATTGCTACCCCTGCTTTTTTTTTTTTTTGCATTGCTGTTTGCCTGATATGTTCCTCTCCATCCTCTAATTCTCAGCCTATTTTTATCTGTAGTCTTGAGATGTGTCTCCTGTAGGAAGCAGATTGATGGGCTGTGTTTTCTAAGCCAGTCTGCTAGCCTCAGTCTTTTAATTCCTGAGTTCAGTCCATTGATATTTAGGGTTATTATCTCCAACTGTGGACTATGTGATATCGTCTTACACCTTTTGTGTTTGGTGTTTCCTTACCTCCCTTTCTTTTCAGTGTGTTGTGCATGTGTGTGTGAGGGTGGATCATTCTAGACTTCTTTCCACCCTTAAGCCAATCCTATCTTTGGGACTGCTTTCTCTTTGTTGCCCTTTAAGTGAGGTTGTTCTATGAGATGTTCTCTTATTTATGCTTGAGGAGTGCTGTTCTTTTGCCCATACTGGGTCAGCAAGGATCTTATGTATGGCGGGGTTTCTTCTAAAGTAGTCTTTGAGTTTTTCTTGGTCTGGGAAAACTCTTACTTCTCCATCTATCCTGATAGATCATTTGGCAGGGTAGAGTATTCTTAGGCTTGAGTTAATTTCCTTCAATTTTTAGAATATATTACTGTACTCTCTACTCTTCTTCATAGTGTCTGCTGATAGGTCTGAGCATATTCTTATTTGGGAATCTTTATATGTGATTGCTTGTTTTTCCCTAGCTGCTCTCATAATTTTCTCCTTTTCCTCAAATGTGCCTTGGTGACTTCTTCTTGGGATTCAATCTAGCTGGTGTTCTTTCAGCCTTCAGAATGGTTGCCTGGTTTTCATTCATTAAGCTGGGGAAGTTTGCCTTTAATTATTCTCTGACTGTTGTTGCAGATGACTTCTTTGTTGTGTTTTCCTCCTGTAATCCAATTATTCTGATGTTGTTCTTCATAGCATCATACATTTTCTTCATAGCTCTTATATTTTCTTCAGTTTCTCTGATGATCTTATTAGATTTTTGTTAAAGTCCGCTTGGTTATCCCTTAGGTCACTGGTGTGGTTTTTTTGCTTCCTCCAGTCAATTTGCAAAGTCCATGAGTGTACTTTTGTTTTGGGTTTTCTTCTCCCTAAACTCTTGTATTTCCCTTTGGTCTATGGATTTTATCTCCTCTATAATTTCATCCTTTTACTGTATTTTCCCTTTATATTCTGCATGACTCCAAGCAGCATTCTGAAATTTTCTTTCCGTGACATGTCAATGTATGCCTCTTCTATGCACGTCACTTGGTTCAGGATATCTCCAGCCATTGCCTTTTTTTTCTCCTTTATTTTTTTCATTGAGGTTGTTGGGGCTGATTGCTGTTTGTGTTGCATTGTTTTCAAGGAACCAGGTGCCATTTTCCAGGGAGTCATAGAACACTGACTCTCTCTGGTAGACTTGTAGGAATGTGTCTTCGAACTTCCTGTGACTATGGAATTGGTCTACCACTTTATCCTTTTGTGTCTTGACTCCCTAGTGAACCAGTATTCCATTATTTGGAGGACAAGTTGCATGGTCCTCTCAGGGACCACTGGTTGGGTTGTCATGGACCCACAAGGAGGTACTGCATGATCTCACTAGAAGCTGTGATGATGTAGGTCATGGCAGCTTGGGGATGTCTGGGGGTTCCCACTATAAAGGAGGCACAGAAGGCTGGTGAGTTTCCTGATTTTGTGTAGAGCATCATGACTGGTAGATGGAATTGCCCTGATTAGGTAGATAACTGCAGAGGTTGCCCAGGCAGCAGCCTGGAACTTTGGCTAGTGTTGGCTGAACTGCCTTAGTCCATGAGAGGCACTAAGGCAGGTGGGAAGAAGTTCCCTCAGTCAAAGGACAGATAAGATCTCTCCCAGTCTCACTATCAGGAATTCCCCTGTTAGAGGTTGGTGGAGGGGAAATTAAAAAAAAAAAGTTGGTGAAATATCCCCAGGTGGAGGGAGGGTGGATTTTTCAGCCCCAGGCCCCAGTGCACAGGGCCTCTCCCAGCTTGGTGTAGCAGGTGTAATTGCCCTAGGCTAAGGAGAGTGGTCTGGAGGTCCACAATTGCCTGTGAGCCAAAATGGAAGAGACCAAGAGGAAAAAACACCAAAGAGCAAAGACCACCAAAACCATGGGGGGATAGAGAGTAGCGAGGGAACGCAAAGTAACTATACCGCTGAGCCCCGATCCCTGACCATGGGGTTGCAAGGGTTTAATCCCTGCCCTGTGCTGGCAGCAAGCTTGGGCTCTGTTGAGATAAAGCCCCTGTGCTCCCATCGATCCTGCTTCTGGCTCTGGTGGATACAGTGGTGAGGCTAGGGTCAAATCATAGCTAGCCTTCACTGTGATAAATTAAAAGTCCCCAGCCCCTCAAAACCTTGTGGATCTGTGCCTTCTTTATGATGCTCCTCCTGTGATCTGGCAGTGTTGAATTTCCCTCTTAGTAACACTCCTGTGCTGAATTCTGTGAAGTCCCTTCGTTCTGTTACTCAGTCACCATCTTCCTGGAAGTCCAACTGCTCTGTTTTAAAGACTTTTTTTTCTACTCTGTTTCATGATGGGTGTATTTAATCCACTTACTTTCAGCACAATTTTTTGAGGGGACCATCACTGCCCTCTGGTGGGAGTGAGAGGCTTAGCCTTGCTCCTGGAAAGCTGCTGCTGGATTTGAACTGCCAACCCAGGGGGCCGTAGTCCCATACTCAACCACTATGCCACTGGGCCTCAGCCCTCAGCACAATTTTTTTATACACATACATTTATTGCTGTCATTGTGGTCTTATTTTCTGTGCTGTGCTCTCTTTATTCCATATAGTTCTTTGTTCTGAGTTAATTTAGTTAATTAATTTTCTTATCATTTTCTTCATTGGGGTTGTTCTAGTGTCTAGTAATACTTTATGATATTTCCCTCTCTTTGGCTTTGATGAGGTTTATTCATTTTGTTTGTGATTCCCTTGATTGGTCAACATCTTGTCAAGTTTCAACTCCCTCTCCATTTATTGATTGATTATTTATCATGCTGAAATCCATAGTTTTTTCAATGACTGGCTTTTCAGAAGTGGATTGCCAGGAGTCCCTGAGTATTTCTGAGTTATCAAACTTAGGCAGTAACAAAAATGTTGGACTTGTGAGTTCACCCACAGATACCTCAGAAGAAAGGCCTGACTGCTTAGTTTCCCAAAACCAGCCATTGAACACCCTCTGGGACACAGTTCTGCTTTGGTACATAGGAGGTCAGCATGAGTCAGAGTAAACTAGATGACAACTAGTTGGATCAACTTCTGTTTATCCCTTCTCATCTTCATCTTTCCCAAAGTCTCTTCCTCTGTATCATTTCACCTGCCCACCCTGTCCTCTGGACTCATGAGGGAAGCCCCATTTTACAGAAACAGAAGGACAAGCTTCATGGAGTTGCCATGTACAGGTATGAAGAAGGTGACGGCAGCCGCAGGTTTCAGAGGAGAATGTTAGAACTCCCTTATAATCCTGCTGGATGATTTCTAAACTGTATCTCAAGGGAGAGATGAGTGAGGGTCAAACTGTGAGTTTGGAACTCAGGGCTAAACCAGGCCTGAGAACATGGACTTGGGATCCACCAGCCTACAAATTGCGTTTCTAGCTCCAAGGAAAAGATAATAAATAAGGAAGCCGATGAGTCCACATGTTGCTAGGAGTACCAGCAAAAGAGATTGAGCAGCAGAGGCCCAAGAAGTAGGGGAAGGAGCAGCATGTAGCACCTACCTGTGTGTCTTAACACCTCCCTGAGGTGCTTGGCTTTGGTAGGTTTCAGATTGCTTCACAGGTTGGCACACATCCTCTGGGAATAGTCCTGAAAGAATCCAGATTGAGTTAGATTTCTAGCAGCATGGACTCAAACATGATCACGAAGATAACCTCCTGTTTGGACAAATACTCCGTTATTCACAAGGTCCTCTCTGAATTGAAGCCAACTCCAGGACAATTAATAATGAGCATCCTGAGGACTCAATCAAATTCAGGAAGCACCTGGTACCTTGGAGCCACTCCATAAAAGCCCATTCTCCTTCCCCCATTTTCTCTGCCTAAAATAAAACCATGGTGGTGTGCATCATCTCAGAAGGAAGTCCTGTCAAGTTGGAGATATTTGTCTTTAAATACAGCATCTTACACTTGCCCACACCGAATCTCATCTGTCACTTTCCGGCCCACTCACACACACCCTTGTGGGATTTTGTACTGTACCCTCATTGGTTTGACATTTCGCTCCTCCCCCACCCCCCAAATCTAAGTGCCATTTTCAGATCTGGAGCTTTCCCTGTGTACGCCCTCTTCCAGCTGATTTATTAAAATTTCAAGCAGAAACCCCCCTTCTGAGTCTGAGGTACCTCGTTGGCCCATTCTCCACCCAGGGAAGTGCCCAACAAGTCCTCCAATGACCTGCCCATCTCCAATGCAGAAAGAGTCACTCTGAGCTTCCTTCTCTCCCACCCCCAGAGACACTCTGTAAACCAGAGGGAAGCCACCACATGGCCAACACTCTACACTCGAGTGAATTCTGACTCATGGTGGCCCTATAAGAGAAGGTAGAACTGTTCTTATGGGTTGCCAGGACGGAAGCTCTTTATGGGCATGGAAAGTCTCATCTCTCTCTCGCAAGGCCATACTCCCACTGAATTCCCCAAGGAAGCATTTAGCTTTGGATATCAGGGATACTACCCTTTTGTGATAGACTTGCCCACCTCTTCCAGCATTATAAGAAAGGCTCATTATTCCGCAGGGCTCAATGCTCTTTCAAGGTTACTGAGGTGGGAGTTGTACGCCTATTAGCATTGGGCTCATCCTCTGAGGAGCATTCACTAGCTAGTCCTCAGTCAGATCCCTTGGGCCTCACCTTTGCAGCACCCCCCCCCACCCGCCCCAGCCTGACTTCTACCAACCTACACTTGCATTTTAAACTTGGAAGCTCTCCCAAACCATTGACTTCTGTCTTCCAGGGCAGCCACAAAAAAGGGTAAGCAGAAGTGCTGGAGAATTCACATTTCTGGAGCCGTTTCTGAACAACGGTTTACAGGAACTCCCCTTCCTGTATCCTCACCCCTCCAGTAGATAACTTGGAGGTGTGTTTACAGAGTCTCCCAGGGTTCTTCAAACAGATTTAGCTCCAGTCGCCCACTGTTGTAATTTTATCCATAACACATTTATTTTTTAAATCAACTACCTTAGGGCTGAGCCCCGGTGGCATAGTGGTTGAGTGTAGGACTGCGGCCCACTGGCTTGGTGGTTCAAATCCAGCGGTACCTCTCCAGGAGCAAGGCTGGGTAGCTCCCACAACTACCAGAGGGCAGTGATGTCCCCCTTCCCCCAAAATCAACTCCTTTTTCTTTCCCATCTCACTTTCAGGGATCACTTTCCAAATAAGCTATGTGCCTTTGAATCCTGGTCTCGGATTCTTGTTCTAGGGGAGCTTGAACCATCACATGTTGGTTGCAGGCCTCCTGATGACCAAGTGTCTTTAGGCCCCACTTCCCTGCTCTTCCTCTGAGTCCTTTAAGGGCTAGCAGTTCAGATCTGGAGCATAGCTCTACTTGCAGAGTTCTCTCCAGCTCTGAGCAGTTATCTGGCCTTGGCTGAGACCCCATGGTGCTGAGCCAGTGCATTCTTCCCCATGTCAGAGCTTGGCTGAGCTCTGCCTGTCGATGCTTGGGAAGTTTCTCTTGCCACTAGCTGCATTGTCTGCTGATTTATCTTTGTCCAGGGGAGTAGGGCCCAGCTGCAGACAGCAAACATATTGAGTAAATTCCTAATGAACTGATTACTCAGCTTAGCATTTTAACTGCAGCATTAAGCATCCTCTCACCCTCATAAACATGTTGAACTACTGAAAGGATTATCGCTTCCAAGCCGGCCACTCTGTCACTGGGAAAAATTAATCTTGAGATTTAATCAAAACCACACACCGCAGTAAGAAAAGCACTCTTTTCTTCCCACAGTGACCAAGAAAGAATAGGGAGCTCATAGAATCTCTGGACTTGGGGATGATCTTGAAATGCCACCTGGTTCATTCTCCCATATCTGGGTACACAGAGACCCCCTTGACCTGAGAGGTGAAATCTTTTTTAGATATGACCTGTCTTGGAATTACTCCTTGGTTCATAGAACCAAGAGGAAGGCGGGTGATGCTTTTTCCTATCTATTAGCCTCCTCTGTTTGTGATTTGGGTTCTGTCATGGAGGCTCTTCTGGTTGCCAAGCCCAGGTGAACTCTTCCTGCATCTTTCCTGAACCCTCTCATGTCTCCTGTATTCTGCCTGCTTCTGTCTGAGCAGGTTTGGGAATGAGGGTGGATGACAGATCCTATCTGGGCCCTGCCGACCTTGGCACAGTGGCCAACGTGTGAGGGCTGCAAGGATCAGTTGGGAGGACCTCCCGTGAGGGAGGTCTCATGCCATAGTTCTTGGCTTTAGCTTCAGGGACTGAACTTGGACATGCACAAGTGCAGGCCTGGGTGACTGTGAAGTGGGACTCCAGGACGTCAGCACAATGATTTGAGGTCTCATTCCTAAGGAGAGGTTCCAGAGGAAGAAAGCCAAGGGACACAGTGTGCTTCCAGAGATCTCCAGAACCTCTTCCTCTAGGTCCCCACCTAGGAGCCAGCATGCCACTCCATGCTTGCTGCGACTGCTGGCAACCTAAAAACTTATATCTCAGGTGCCACCTAGACCCCCCAGAATGAGGAGTTGCAGTTTTAGGTGATCTGGGGTGACAGCATTGGGACACAGGACCGGACCAGAGTGTCTGCCCTTTGGAGCAGAATAGGTTGACATTAACAAGTGTGCAGTAGCCAGAAAGAAGGAGAATAAATGAACAGTAAAAAGGCAGCAGCCTCCAGAACAGAGACCTTAGCTAACCCTGTCCCCAGACCTGCTACCACCCTCAGTCATCATCCAGGCCAGCCCTCTAGTGTCCAATGGCTCTGAGAAGGGCCTTATTTATTTAGAGTGGAGAGCTGGCTGAGCTGACAGGGAGGCTCTGGTACTCCTCCACTGCTGAGAACAGGTGTTGTGGGGAAGTGGGCATGGGCTCCACATATGCCCTTAGATTCCCAGAGCCTCTTCCCAAAGGACATGGGGACTTCTGCTTGCTGGGTAGCCCAGCCTGGTGGGTGGGAGGGTGGGAAAGGCCACGGTGCTTTCTGAACTGGGCATGTAGATAGGCTCGTTGGCATGTGTGGGTGGCCATGAAGGCTGTCAGGATGTTGCCGCTCCTGTGGGTGTGCAGAAGATCATGGCAGAACTTGTTCCAGGGCTGGCAGAGATCCTAGGGTCAAGGTCAGGGAGTCGACTGCCTCTGCCTTCCCGCCCCTGACTCTGAGTTCTCTCTTCTCCCTTTCCCTCTCTCTCACGATCACGTGATAGACTTGGGGCCATCATTTCCTGCCCTGTCCATGCCTCGGTGGCCTCAGACACAACACGGAGAGGGCAGTGGCCATAGGACCATTTGGTGAGCCTGGAAAATGAGCCAACACACAGTAAGCTGCATGGATATCTCTGCTTATGTCCTCTTCCCAGGAATACCAGAGGTCAAGACTGCCCCTCCTGGAGACCAAGAAACTCTCTCCCCTTTCTTCCCCCAAAGCCCTAAGACCCCTGAGAGGCCTGGGCATGCTTGCAGTAAGGGGAAAGATCCGAATAAGGAGGGCCCTGGAGAGAAAGGATGGAAGAGAGGGAGGGAGGTGGAAGCCAAACCAAGATGGGGAGGTGAATGGGCCGAGACCTGCTGCATATCCAGTATTTACATCTTGTATTTACACCCCAAGGTCACTTGGAAAGGAGGTCTTAGCTGCCCATGTTGCAGAAGAGGAGGGTGAGACTCAGAGGGGGGAAATAATGGGCCCAGAACTTTGGGCAGCTCACAAACGGTACCAACCAGGGCAGCCTGACCTGTTTTCACAGGTCCCTTTGTCTCAAGCATCAGAGAGCCTCCTGGGCTTCAGGGAGGCCAAGAGAACTCCCAAGGACAGAGGGGAGAAGGGCGGAGAGCAGGCAGAGACAGCCACAGCCAGGGAGAGCGCATGGTGGGGAAGCACAGTCCCTTCCAAGAGGCAGGCGGGTCCAGGCGTCCCTGACAGGCCTGCAGCCACCCGGGAGCTCATTACTGTCACTTACCAGGTGGTGCGCCTGCTCTTCTGAAGTTTCTTCCACTTCGGCCTGAGCTGTCTCCCACGCTGCTTGTGGCCCGAGGATCGGGAGGCTCCCAGCCCCGGGAGGTGGAGGGGGGTGGGGGGGGAGCACTGCTGACGAGACAGAGGAGGTCTCTGAGGGGGAGGGGCCAGGGTGGCTGGTGGGGAACCCACTGCTGACTTCAGAGAAGCTGGCAGGTGTCTCCATGACAACCGCAGACCTGGGATGTGTTTGAGAAAGAAAAAGGATGACAAGTTTGGGGCATTGAGGAGATTGTCTTCAGTTTCTTTGCCAAGAGGAGAAGTTGGGTCTGGAGAGAGTGCCCGAGGAGCCTGGGGGTGGGGGTGGGTGGGCAGGAGGGTGTCAGGAGAAGGTGTGGCCACACCCTGCCAACCCCCAGAAGGCTGAGGTTCCTTCTTGCCAGCTTCTGTGCCTGGTCTGGTGCCAGCATTTGCAACTCTTGCTTCTAGGACCAGCTGTGAGACCGGGGGCCTCTGATGCTGGCCTTGCAATGGGCATCCGGATTTATTCAGCCCACCTAGGAGACTGACAGAGGTACCCTCTTCCTACTGGGGTTCACCAGAAGGACAGTTCAAAGTCAGGAAGACCTTCCCTCTACTTCTTTCTCACCTGTCTGAAAACACCCCTCCCACTGTGCTGTTGATGGTATACAAATGGTGCAGATCCTCTGGTCACATCATCTGGCTCCACAAATTCCGCATCACTCTTAGGAGCATGCGCGGGCAAGCTGGTTAGCTGCATTGTGCCCTTCTTTCCCCGTTTGTGAAGCAGGAAACTACTCAAGTCCAAGCTCACTGCTAGTGAGTCAACTCCTACCCTTAGCAACCCTGGGAGACATAGTAAAATTGCCCTTGTGGGTCTCTTAGGCTATAATTCTTTACTGGCCTAGAAAGCCTCTTCTTTCTCTTGAAGAGTGGATAGTGGTTTTGAACTGCTGACCTTCTGATCAGCAGCACAACCTGTAACTCACTTGCCAGGAGTCAATATTCATAAAGCACTTGGAATAATGTTGTTGCTACATGCGACCCTGTGCAGTAGTGGTCATCACCTTGAAAGGGGTGTTCAAAATCAACAAGAGGGAGTGTTGGGCAGTATCTGTCCACCACACCAAGTCAACCTGCACACTGAGCAAATAATCTGAGAAGCCAGGCTGTGTGTAAGAGAAGGCAGCATGAGGGTGAGAGGAAAGCCCATTCATCATGTGCAAGCTCATTCATAATCTGCAATATGCAGATGACACAATGTTGCTAACTGAATGTAAGAGTACCTGGAGCTGCTAATAAATAAAGATCCAAGAGGACAGTGTCAAGAAGGGATTTTATCCCAACATTCCTAAAACAGAAAACGTCACAACTGGATCCACAAGCAGCATCACGATGACTGGAAAACAAGACACACGCTGTGAACCATGTCATTTTACTTGAATGCACAATCAACGCCTGCAGTAGCCACCACACACAAACCCGAGGGAATATGGGGCTGGGAATATCCGCGGCCCGAGCATATCCCTTTACTGTGATGAAAGCAAGAATGGCACTTTGAGGTCTAAGTTCCACGTGCTTCAAGTCATGGTATCTTCATTCACCTCATGTATATGTGAAAGCTGGCCCAAGAATAGGGAAGACCAAAAAGAGTCGGTGCATTTCAATGGTGAGGTCAGGTAAGAATATGGAATATGGGGCTGAGCCCCGGTGGTGTAGTGGTTGTGTGCGGGACTGCGGCCCACTGCGCTGGCGGTTCAAATCCAGCAGCAGCTCTCCAGGAGCAAGGCGGGGTCTCCTGCTCCCACCAGAGGGCAGCGATTCCTGCCCCCCCCCGCCCCAAACAAACAAAGAACCAACAATAAAAACCAAACAAGAACAACAAAAAAGAATATGGAATATGCTGCCCAAAGAACTTACAAATCCATCCTGGACAAAATACAGCCAGAAGGCTCCTTAGAAGTAGGTATTGGAACTCTTCATCTCAGGTAGATTGGACACATTAAGAGGAAGGACCAGCTCTTGGAGAAAGATGTCCTGCTGGAGGAAGACCCTCGAGAGAAGATGGGTGGGCACAGTGACTGCAAGAAGGGTCTCACACAGCAGTTGTGACCCCTGGGCAGTGTCTCATCCCCCTTTGTTTGCCTGTGGAGAGGTCCAGGTGAGTTAGAATCTACTTGAAAGCAGAACACACAGCAGTCTTCCCAGGAGAAGGTTTCTGGGTCTGTTCTCCAACTGCCCATCTTTCACTTGCAACCAAGTGCCTAACAATTTGTCCCATGGAGGCATCAGCACTTTAGGACTGACAAATTGAGAGTTTGTGGCATGATGATGGTGGTAGATGAGAATTTCCATCTCCCTGGGCACTGACCTCCACCCCCACCCCTGGAGCCTGCAGCCCACTCACCAGGTATCTGGAGTGGAGAGGAGCGCCCCTTCTCCTGAAGGCTGCCTTTCCTGGAGGGGCTGACCTGGTGGAGGGGGATGGCGTGCAAGGACATCCGGACATCCAGGGCCTCAGTTTATCCAAAGTACTTTCCGTCCCTGACATCGCTAGGCTACTGAACAAGAGGGAGACCAGAATACATAACTACAATCCAAAGCTAACGGATTTCTGTCCTCAGGGAGGACCTGTCCACATTGATGAGAGTCTGAATCAGAAACTGTTTTTCTGTAAGTGGTTTTATGCCTTCCAAACACAAGCCCTCACAGACCTGCCTTCCCGGAAGGAACCAGATGCCTGTCAGGGGCTCCTGCCCTCCCCACCCCCCATCAGCCACTGGTGCCTCTGTGTGCCAGTGGCAGTGAACATCTAAGTGAACTGGAAAGGGTTTGTATCTGTTGGTCCCAGATCTGTTGTTGTCCCTTCCCTTCCCTTAATTCTATACCCCACTCCACACCCGGCCTCACACCTGCTTGAAGGCATTCCAGGCTTGATTGTACTTACTGTGACTCAGTGCAGCTTCCGCCTGCCATTGGAAAGGAATGGCAGAGAGTGAAGAAGCAATTAGTATTCATTTTTTATGGGAGAATGTCGTGGCTTTTGTTTCCAGATGTAAAGAGTAACCAATCGAATCGTGGCATCCTCACACACCCCACACCTAACACACAGGTCACATATAACACACAGATCACACCTAGTGACCGCTGGGCACTGGAGTGTCATGCCTGGGGGGACAGGAACCTGGTGGTGCCTCATGAACACACCCTGCCAAACAAATGCTTCCTGCCTTCTTTCCTCTGAAAGCCAAAATCCTGTTGGGATTTCTTTAGGTTATTGAATACAGGTATTTGTGCTGGTCTTTCGTGAAAGTGGTGGGGTACCAAGGGAACTTTTGAAAATCCAGGGATACCAGTAGAGAGATTTTGCAGCCATGGGGTAGGGAGTCCCTCACACCCACACAGTAACTGCCCTCGGGACACAAGCACCATATGGTGATATGCCGGTTCCCTCATCCCCAGTCCCAGCCCCACAGAACAGATGTCATGGGTCCAGAGAAGGTGAGGACGTGTTTGAAGGTACCCGGCAAGCTGGCCAAGAAGCCAGTGTTCAGAATGAATGTGGCCTGCTCTACGGCAGGATTCCTGACACATGAGGGCACCTGCACCCCTTGAGACCCACCAAGACCCATCTCTGCCAATAACTTAAGATTGAGTTCCTACTCTGAGGCTTGGCTTCCATTGCTGTGAACTGAGCTTTCTGCTCAAAGCATACAGACTCACGGTTTTGCCTCCCATCTGTACCCAGAGGACCTGCCCAGCAGAACTAGATACTCAAGCAGGAAAGAGACAAGAAGATACTCAGGAAAGAGAGAGGGGGAGAGATAGATAGAGAGAGAGAGAGAGATGATGGGAACCCTGAACAGGTAATTTAGTGAGTGGTTCAGTTTACGGATGAGAAAACAGAGGGCCCAGTGAAGGCAAGGTTCACTGAAGGCAAGTTCAGTGTCAAGGTTGGGACTAGAACCCATGTGTGCTGTTTTGTGGGCAGGTGCCCTGGACACTGTGGTCCCTGTCACTTCAGAGCCAGGTAGTTGAATTCCTGGTCCTGAGCCTCAACTCTAGGTTCCCAGCACTGCGGGGAAGGGCATACAGAGTTCGACTCCCTTTCTCCTCTTTAGAATATTGGAGAGCATCCAGAGAATGAGAAGGGGTGGCTAGCTCCCTAGTAAATATCTTGATGTAAAAATAAATATCTGGAGATGGTGTCTTGCATCTACCCTTGCAGCTAGATATACAGATGTGTACGCATATACACTTGCACACACAGACATATGTACCACAGTAAAGGGGGTCAGGGAGCAATATAGTGAACCTGGATGGGAAGTAGGCCATCTCAGTTCCAGTTCTGGCCCAGTCGCTTTCTGCTTGTGCATGGTCAGTTAATACCCCTGCTCCGTGAGGGATGAGCTCTGTCGTCTCCCCTCAAAAACCCAAATCCAAACCCAGTTCTGATTCTTAGCAACCCTAAAGGACAGGGTAGAACTGCCTCAATGGGTTTCTGAGACTGTAACTCCATTCCTTCATTCATTCATTTTAGAGACTATAACTCTTTATAGGAATAGAAAGTCTGTTTTTCTCCCATGGAGTGTCTGGTGGTTTCAAACTGCTCACTTTGCAGTTAGCCACCCAACTCAACAGCACCATGCCGTCAGGGCTCCTTGGGTCTGTCCTGCTCACCCCTAAATCTCCGATTGTCCTCACAGCCACCTTCCAGCTGCATGACCCCCGGCAACCCCTCTTTCCTTCTGTAGCCCCATCTGTGAAGTGCGTCTTGTGGATCCCCTGCCTGTTGCATTGTTGGGGATGAACAGATGGAGAGATGTGGGTTAGGATTCAGAGCAAACCTACACACAGAGTAGCCCGGATGAGGGTGATAATTGAGATGACATCATTGCGTGTGCTTTTTGCTCAGGAAATCAGATGAGAATAGCACACGTCGCTTAGAATCATTCTCAGCACTGAGTAAGAGAGGAACACCGAGGCTCATGGGTCCCAGAGGGGTTCAGGAGGATGAGCAGGGCCTGGGGAGGAAGGAGAGAGAGAGAGAGAGAGAGAGAGAGAGAGAGAGAGAGAGAGAGAGAGAGAGAGCAGGCGTGGGCCCCAGTCTGGAGATTGGCAGGACATTTGGATGGTTACCTCCTACCCTCTGCCAGCTGATCTCCACGGCTTCCCACCTCTATGCTGCCACTTTGCACGTGTGACCCAAACTGTCTTTTTAATTATCACACAGAGGAGGAGACGCCGCCACAAACAGGTTTCGGATGTTCACGGTTTGCTGCGTCTGTGTTACATCCCGACTGCTTGTAAACAGCATCTTGTGGCATTGTCTGATAAATTAAACATCTCTCTCCTGCCAGCGCTTAGAGAGGAGTGCTCGGTCCCCAAAGTGGGGCGCAGGTGACTCACACCAGGGTCTACGAAGAGCTTTCAGCAGCATTCCCGGAGTCCAGGGCTCTGGAAGGAGGCAGGAGTGGAGCGTGTGTGCTTCTTGTCAGGCTCTGCTTACTAGGATGGGTACTGGGGCTCAGCTTACACTGGCCCCTGCCACATTCTGGAAGGAAGGAGAGTGGGAGATTAGACAGTCAGCACCCCCACTCCACTCTCAACCCTCATCTGAACCCTGATACTAGGGAGGATGGTGACTCATGGTAGAAATGTTGCCTCTCTAAGAGGGAAACTGGGCTTTGATTCCTGGGCAGTGTCCACCCGTGGAGGTGTCCATGTGGCACAGATACTGAGTAGGTTGTACCCGAGCCCCTTTTTAAGGCAGACTGGGAAGAAAGGTCTGGAGATTGACTTCTGGAACTCAGCCCCTGGGGATGCTAGGAGTTGGTATGATCCATTCTGGAAAACACCGTGAGGATGACACAGATCCAGGCATGATCTCCTTCCACTGGGCATGGGCTTGCCATGGGCCAGGGGCCATCTTGCAAATGGTTAAGTGTCTGATTGTGAACCAAAAGGCTGGCAGCTCAAACCTCCCCATCAGTGCCTGTTATCTGTATCGATGTTTGTTCCAGCTAAGAAAATGCAGTGGGGCAATGCTACCCTATCCATGGGGTCACAGTCACAGTTAAGTCAGGTGCGGCTTCATGGTACCCAGTACCAATAAGGACTCAGTGCCTTCTGCCCTAGCCCTCTTGCACCAGCTCTTTCACTGAAAAGAACCACTTTGTCACTTCACCACTGCCATCTGCTAGCAGTGTGTCCTTGTGAAAGACATTTCACCTCTTGGAGCCTTGCTTTTCTCATGGGGTCACACAAAACGGGGATACCCCTGATAACCTCAGGCTGCCCAATCATGCCGTCCCCTGACACCCCAGTCAGCTTTCTAGGAGGTTCCAGGGCTGAGAAAACGCGTCCAGAGAAAAACAGGAGGAGAAGAAGGAAATACTTTTCATTAGAAAGACCACCACCCTAAGAAAGGCTACCCTACCCCACTCATCATTCAAATCACCCGAGAAACCTAAAATTCACCCCAAAGATCCTGATGCCAGGTTCCACTCCCAGAAATCCCACTAGAGTTGTTCTGCTGGAAGCTCAGGCAGTAGACTTTCAGACAAAGGTCCCCATACCACCTCTCATGTGCAGCCGAGGGGTTGACCATTGTGGAGGCAGTTCACCCGTCACTGGATCATCAAGAGCAAGCTTAATTAGCAAAGAGAACAGGAAGAGAGAGACTGGGCAACCAGAAGATGGGGCTTCTTGGTAGCCAGACCTGAGGCTTTTCTGGGGTCCAGTCCCCCCTTCCCAGCCCCCGTAGGACAGCTAGAAACACTATGCTGCTCCTGAGTCTCTTCTTGATTCTATGGAGTGTGGATTGAGTTGGGGGGAGAAAGCCCAAGGCACTGTTGATAATAAAGGGGAACCCCTCTTGGCTATGGGTTGGGACCTGGGGACCAATGAGAAAGAGACTCTGCTCTTCAGATAGTTCAAGCACAGCAATGATAAGACAATCATAGGACTCTAAGCAAGGGGCTTTGAAAATCGTGGGTGGACTGGGATGGGCACTCTGCCTGAAAATATAGAGGAGGAGTTCCAGAGTCTGGAGGATTGAACCAAGACTTTAGTGAGTGTATGCAAGCTTGCCCAAAGAAAAATCGATACCTTTGGATTTGCAGTGCTGTTAGAAAATATTGACCATGCGATGGGCTGCCGGGAGAATGTACTGGAAGAGGTGGAGGACGAGGTACAACCAGCGTGCTTTTTAGAACGAGGATGGTGGGACTTCACCGCATGCACTTTGCTCTAGACCCTAGAGCAGCATCATGCTTGGTGAAGAAGAGGGTTGGTGAAAACAAGGAAGGCTTTCCTGAACCAGATGGGCACAGTGACTACGGCAATGGCCTCAAACATCGCTGTGGATCGTAAGGACCACCCAGTGTTCTATTCCTTTGTACATAAGGCCACGATGGGTCGGTACCAACTTGACGGCACCTCACTGCAACATTCCATCTCGCCAGGTGGGAAGCAGCCCTGAAGTTGGGAAACTGCAGCTTTACTGCTGGCTCAGAACCTTTGGGCTCTCCCCAACGCCCAGTTATGTAGGAAGCCTTGGTGATGGATCCCACTCTCAGACTTCCAGTGTAGCTGGGGCCTGCTTGTCCAGGGTTGTAAAGGGAACAAACAGCTCTCGCACCAGCTCCCTGCTTTTCCATGTTTCCACGTTTGCTCCCAGAGTCAAGCTGGCCTCCTCTCCATGTCTCCGCTCTCTAGAAAGCTATAGCCAGCAGCGCCCTTGCTGGGCTGCATGTGATGTCATGTGGAGCCTTTGTGTGGATGGCCAGCCTGGTGATAGCTGGTCCTGAACGCCAGTCCCAACCTCACCCTGGGTTGGCTTCCTACTCGTCAGGGCTCCAGGCTCAACTCTGGGGTCTCCATTCACATGTGTGGGGTGCCCTGCAGTCATTCTACTCCGGCACCTGTGAGACAAGGTAAGCAGGCCCTGACTACTGCCCCCAGGAATTGGAGGTGAAGATGGTGCTTGCTTGGGGCTATTGAATCTACTCTGTGTGACAAAGTTGGGATTTTCTGGGCTGGAATCTTCCTAAAGGGATGGCAAGGCCTTTCCATTACGGAGAAAGCAGACTGGGTTCAGCCCAGTGGTCTCTACGCACGAGCCCCTGTTTCTAGGCAAGCTGGCACCACAAGAAGCATCTCTACTTCCTGTTTCCAACTCAATCATCTCCCCCATTACACCTCCAGGACCATCCTAGCGGAGGCCAGGTGGCTTGTTGACGGCAACTTCAGCAGTTTGAAATCACCCGCTGCCTGTGGTTTTCCACTCGTGTAAAAAGTCACCCTCTCTGAATCCCACAGGGGTCTTTCTGCCCTGTCTTGGAAGGTCACTATGACTAGGCCTCTGTGCCAGAGTCTGATGTTGCTTGCATGGTTTTCAAAATAACAGTGGTAAGGCTGTCGTCGGCATTGATGCAGTGCCTGCTGGGGGTGCCATGGGCTAGGCATTAGGCTGCTAACCACAAGGGTTGGGTGTCGAAGCCCAGCAGCATTCTGCAGAAGGCAGCTGAGGCCATGTGTTTCCCTAGAGATTTGCAGCCCTGGAAGCCTTCTGTGGAATCACACCGGGAGGCAATGGTTCTGGAGTGGCATGTTGCCTGTGCCACAGGGAATGGTTGCATCCCTGTAAGACCAGGCGTGAGAAGCTGTGGGGGCTAGTGAATGAGAGTAGCATGAATCTAAAGAGTCATCTTCTAAAGCCATAGCCCTGAGCCCCCGCAAGCCCCTAGGGTTTCCATCAGGACAACGAGCAGCGTGACAACAGTCATGGTTGTGTTCCAAGCTCTGGGGAGGATCCCTGGCTGCTGCTGGGCAAGTATTGGGCACTGCCCCCACCCCACAGCACCATGGAAGGCACGTCTCGTTGCCAAGACAGCCCTCAGAAGTCTGGGCTATAGACAAAACTCAGCCGTTTCTGACTTTGAAGCAGAGGCTCCTTTCAGTCTGACACACACTGGCTCCTTCTCAGACCTTCCTGGAGGCATGATATTTGAGCTGAGGGCAGGCATACTGATACCTGAGAGGCTGCACAGGCCTGGCCAAGGGGCAGCGTTGAAGGCCTGCATGTGCCTGGATAGCGTTTCCCTCCTGCAGAGTATCCTGGAGCCAGGCGGGAGTGCAGGAGGTCACCTTGCTTGGGAAGGGACAGGGAAGGAGGAGGGCAAGGCAGTGGGAAGATGAGGCATGAGCGGCGGGGGCATGGAGGGAGGGACCTGGGCTCCACAGGGCCTGGACTGAGCCTGTGTGTGGCGTGCAGGTGCCCAGGGTCCCTGCATTCACCTGGGCATTTCACCTAACAGACACCTAGGAAATGATTGGTGGATAGTGCAGCCCCGAGTGAATGAAATGTGGGAGGAGGCAACTGATCCCAGGGCTCAGAGAGTTACATTCAAGGAAAGCTTTGAGGCAGGGAGAAGGTAGAGTAGGGGGAGGGCATGATCCCTGCCTGGGCCTGGCAAGCTCCCAAGCAGCTGAAGGGGAGTGTCGCTGCTACTGGCAGGGGAGAGGCCACGGGAAAGAACACAAAATTGAAATGATGTGGTTGTGACAAATACGACTCAGAGGCATGACACATC
>PVJH01007368.1:0-93620 GCA_004026705.1 Nesogale talazaci | reverse complement strand
GCCTCTTTGGGTCATTCAGGAAGAAAATTGGGAATGGACACTTTAGTCACATGGGAGTCGCTCCTATTGGAGTTGATTTTGGCTTGGATTGTATGCAAACATAAACTTTTTCTTTTAGAAACACTGGTTGCACTTTGTAAAATGAGAACCATACACATATATGAAATGTAAATTTAGACATAAATGTAAACAAAACTTTGTTAAAGGGAATTATTTGTGCTAATAATCAATGCTGTACTAACAAATGCTTTAGAAGAAAAAAGTGATATACTTTAATATAGAGAATACTTCTGTGCTAGTATTCTATTTTGGGGGGAGGTGGAATTGCTGTTTTTACATCTGCATAAGCTACTAGAATAAAATGACCAGATTTTGACCAGGGACACCATTGACCGGGGGGTGGGGGTGGGGGGTGGTTCTTGATTAAAAATTTGGTCTATATGGAGGAACAAAAATTTCCATAGAATGGAAAAATAGTATTGTAATATATTTAGTTTAATTTTAAAATGCCATGGGATATTGTTAAATTATTAAAACCGGATGTCTGGTCACTTTATACTAGAAGAAAGTTGTTATTGCTAACAATCTTTCCAAGAGAAGCCCTGGTAACATACCTCATAATGGTTTGCTAACCTAAAGGTCCGTAGTTTGAAACCATCATCAATTCCTGAGGAGAAAGAGAATGCTTTCAAATCTTTAAAGAGTTACACCACCCCCTGTCTATCAGTTTGTCTTACTGTGGTGGTTTGTGTGTTGTTTTGATGCTGGAAGTTATGTAACTGGTACTTTGAGTGCCAGCAACATCACCTGAAATGAACAGGTTTCAGCTGAGCTTCCAAACTGAAAAAAAAAAAAAAAAAAACTAGAAAGAAAGAGTCAGCTTCCCACTTATGAGGAAGTACCACAGAAAAACTTATACAAAGCATAGAAATATTATCAGACTTGGGGAATAGTAGAAGATGATCAGTTACAGTGCCTGAAAATAGGCCCTTGGGATTGGAAGGGAGTCAAAATGTGACTGATGAAGAGCTGCCTTCTCAAAATTGAGCTGACCATGGTTGCATGAATGCACTAAAGTCGGTGAGAATGGAGTTTTAAGGATCTTCCTTTGATAATGGGAAACATTATTTAAGGTGAGAAGAAACAGCTGAAAAACTCTACTAATAATCAACAATTGAAATGTACAAATTATGAATTAAGGAAAATGAGAAGTTGCTAAAAGTAAATGGAAAACATAGAGAGTCAGTGAGGTGGAATTCAGTGGTATTAGCCATTTTGAATCAGAATACCATACTTCTATACCAGAAGTGACATCACCAAGAGGAATGGTATGGCATTCACTATCATAAAGAACATTTAAAGATATGTCCTGAAGAACAATGCGGTTTTTGATAGGATTATATTTATCAGCTTTTATTGATCAATACGAATAATGTTCAAATTTATTTGCCAGCCACTACCAAAGCCAGTGATTCTCAATCTTCCTAATGCCATGATCTATCACAGATCCTTATATGGTGGTGTCACCCAAATATAAAATTATTTTTGTTGCTACTTCATAAAAATAACTCTGCTACTGTTGTGAATTATAATGTAAATATCTGTATGCAGGATGTATTTTCATTGTTACAAATTGAACATAATGAAAGCATAATGATTAATCATGGAAGCAATATGTAATTGTGGATTGTGAAATATTTATTTCTAAGGACAAGTAATTAAAATTTTGTCTTGAATCATGGGTAATAGCCTTAATATAACAACAGTAAACTGCATTGCTACATTTGCACCAGTATGTGTATAAAGCCAATGTCAGTGTGAGGATTGAGATAGCTTTTTTCTCACCAGATCAGAAATTCTCGAGGCAGTCTTTGAAAGAGGACAATGAAAATCATCTTCCACAACAAGTCTATTTCTATATTTAGACTGATAACCAACAAGCTGGAAAACCCAGTTTCACAAAGATATGTTGTTGGAAATGAAAGAAGGCACAACACAGTCTCAGACAGAATAGGACATGACTGCAAACTATTGACTCAGAATTTTGTACCTGGCATTACAAATGAAACATATTCTTGCTTCATCACTGTTAATAAGTTAAATGAACTCCTCTTGTGCTGTCTCAGGAACATCTTAAATTTTGACTAGGAATGGGTTTCTGGGAAATATGATGAAATTTCATCTGCAAGCCGGTGCAAAAAATTCTTTCACAGAAATTATCATCATAATTCATTTGTCTGTTTCGATGTCATGTTCCTCAAAGGAAACAGATAAAAGTAGGCAACGTGTAAATTTTATCTTCATCCAAGTTTTTTTTTTTTGCGAAACCTTAAGTCTCATTTGGAATGATTAGATCTTTTCAAACAAATTGAGTAATATGGCATTTGATCCTTGTAATGATAACGTAATCTCATTCAAGGTGGCCAAGATGTCAACCAAGTAAGCTATTTTCTGCAGTTCACTTTTATCACTGAGAAGTGCTTCAAATTATGGTCTTGATTTTTGATTCAAAAACGTTTTGAGTTTATCAGAAAGCACAATAGCTTTTCCTCTGACAACCATGTCACCTAAGCATGAAATAGCAGAGCATTATTTGGCACATCCAACTTGTTTCACAGTTGCAAAAATATTCGACTGTTTAAAGTAATGGCATTTACAAAATTGACAGAATCGATGACATTTTTCATTACTTCTTGTGACTCTTCTTGCAGTGTCTTCATTGCTATTATACAGTGTGTTCCGATAACTTTTGGTGACAAATTCAGCACTGAAGTTTGAAATCCACACCAGCATCCTAGCCTAACTGGAGCACCATATGAGCAAACACCACAGACCTGTTCCCAAGAGATCAACTTATGCTCGTTCAGAAACGAACAACTGTGTCAAATACATCATGTGCGGTGGTTGTCCTTTGAAGAGGTTTGCAAAAAAAGAAACCCAAACAAATCTCATCTTCAAAATCGCCATCGTAATACACTAATATGCCTCATGCAATCCAGTAACTGTGAACAGTGTGCAAAGTCTCTAGCTTCATCAAGTTGGAAGCTAAATATTGGAAGTGGAGCAGATTGAATATCCTGGATTACCTGATTAAGAATATTAGCAGATATGTCATCTATTCTTTTGCAGAGAGTATCATCAGATAAGGAAATTGCACTAAATTTCATAAGAGATCTGTCTCTGATCATAACTTGAACAATAGCTTTGGCCACTGGCAACACTAAATCCTCAGCAATGGTCTGAAGTTTCACTGTTGTTGCAATTCGGAGTACCACCAAATATTAAAGCTTCCATGGATTCTACGTTTTGCCTCTGGTATTTGCCACCAGTGTCAAGTCTGGCTTTCTTGATTCCATCAACTTTGTTTCTAAAATAGTCAGTATCCTTGCCAGGAGGCTTGGATGCTTGCTATCAAAATGGTGTTTTCGCTTGTTCAGCTTCATAGATTTGGCAGATAGAACTTCACAATTAATAACACATTTCTATTTCTCAATTCCTGCTGTAATTATCATGGTAAAACCATACTGTAAAAAATTTTTCACTATATCATCTTTTCTTAATGTTCTTCTCTATATGATCCATTGTCATGGGATGCTTTGCTAATGAAAGCAATATATAACAATAGCTTTAATAATACAAGAGATAAATTTGCCTACCATTCTGTTTTTTTACATACCTGTTATTATCACCAGGGGGCAGTATTCACATAAACCACAGCTGAATATAAAAAGACCAATCAGCATCCAGATTTTATATATATGTATATATATACATACATATACATATATACCTATATATGCAGTAGTTGATGGTTTTACAATACCTGATTTTACATTTAACCAGTAATTATAATTCAGGAAGTGTCACTTTACTTCCAATACCATTGCTTTCAACAAAATAGCTTCTTTTAACACAACAGCTGATTTCTACACAGTAACTGCTCTCTTTACCATAGCTGCTCTCTACACATGTATGACTGGTCTACATAAAGGACATTATGGCACCAAACCTGTCACATGCACCTGTATTTGCATGTGCTGTATGTGATGCATGGGTTGGAGCAATGGTGTCATCACACCTGGTACTCTATGTGGATGTATCTGAATGTGTGCAAACCCACTTGAAGATGGATATAGGAACAGTGTCTCAGTTCCTAATATGTGCTTTCCGATGGTCTTAGGCAACCCTGTGAAAGGGTCGTTAGACCCCCAAAGGCATCCTGACCCACAGGTTGGGAATCACTGACCAAAGTACTGATGAAGCAATTGAAAAACTCTACCAATATCTTCAGTTGAAAATTAGCAAATATAAAACCAAAGTGTACTCATGAGTATTGGCATTTGAAAAGCAAAATATGGAAACCAGGAGGAAGAAAGAGTTGATTGAAAATCAAGTCTTGGTGATAGATATCGCATGATAGAATTTTGCAAGATCAATGCTTTGTTCATAACAAACACCCCTTTAAAAAGAATACAAAGAACAACCAAACACATAGACTTCTTCAGATGGAATACACGGGAAACAGATTGATTATATGTATAGAAAGTTACATTGGAAAAAGTCCATATCTGCAGCTAAAACCAGAACAGTTTCTAAGAGTGGGACCAGCCATCAATTGCACATTTGTAAGCTTTAGAAAATTAAAGCAGACTAAGAAGAACCCCCAAACAACCATGAACCTGTTCCACTTGAATTTCGAAAGCATAAGGACAGAAGATCTGGTGAGCTCTGGAGCACATAAAGAACATCATTCATGAAGAAAGCAAAGGTCATTAAAAGAGAGGGTTAAAAGAAAAGATGAAAGTGGATGTCAGACGAGACTCTGAAACTTGCTGTCAATCACAGACCAGCTAAGGAAAATGAAGGAATGATGACAACTAGGAGATAAATAGAAAATGTAAAGGGTAGCTAAAGAAGTCAAAATAAAAGGTCATAGTGAATTGTGCAAAAACTTAGAGTTAAGAAATGAAAAAAGGAACAATGCGTTCAACATATCTTAAACTGAAAGAACTCAAGAAGAGAATACAAGCCTTGTGTAGCAGTCTTGTACTCCTGTGTCAATTTCATGATTGGGAGTCTAGGGGTGGAGTCTAGCCTGTCAATATGGAGATAGCCAATGAGACTTCTGTGTAGGCATAGTTTTCTCCTGATAACTCTGGGAAGTCTCATGGTATTGCCCAATTGAAGAAGAGAGACTGGACTTAGTCTCCAAGACAACGAACTGCTGACAAGACGAGATGACAGCATGCTGATCAATCCTGATACCTGGAGAATGGAGGAACTGGAGGAGAATTCACATGGGCTTTCCCTGATAGAGCCAAATTCTGGGTCTGGAGAAGCCATGTGGAGATTCCTGCCAGTGTTGAGATGCTCGGGAGGCCACTGGGAGACCCCTGCAAGTGCTGAGATACTTCTACTGCCACTGGACCCACAAGACTCTGCACCTGCTGGTCTGTGATTGTCCTGGTGTCATTGGACGTGCTTTGTAAGTTAGAAGGAGACTTTATAGACTCGTATCAGACATATTGGCTAATATTGGACTTGTGACCTGGGACTGGACTGGGTTGGAATGCTTTCTCAATGTTCCGTTCCTCATATGGATGAATTTGTTTCTCTGGTCTATCCAGACTGACATACCTTGAGTTGAAATATCAAAAGACTCTAATTGAAAAATATTGAATAGTGCAGGAATCCTCAAAAGGAGATGGAAGTAACACTCAGCAATTATGCCAAAAAGAACTTGTTTGCATTCAATTATTTCAGGAGGAAGGATAAGGACAAGAAACAATGGTAGTGAAGGAAGAAGTTCAAGCTGCACTGAAAGCATTACCCAAAAATTATGCTAAAAAAGTTGATGGAATACCACTTGAAATGTTTCAAAAAGTTGGTGACGTACTACATGCTCTATGCCAGGAAATTTGAAAGACAGCTACATGTTCAACTAAGTGGAGGAGATCCATATTTGTACTCATTTCAAATAGAATGACTAAAAATCCTCAAATTATAGAACAATAAATATCATTGATATCCATGCCAGTAATATTTTCAACCAATGATGGTTGTAGCCATATACTAACAGGAAGTTGCCAACATTTCTTGCCAGGTTCAGTAGAGAGCAAGGAACAAAAAATATCATTGCTAAAGGAAATGTTTAGAAAATAATGGTGGCAACATATGTACAAATATGCTTGATAAAATTGATGTATAGATTATCATAAGATTTGTAAGTGCCCCTAATAAAATGATCTTAAATAAATAAATAAATACAAAGGTGGGCTTCTGCTCTCAAGTCATGCAATCTTCTCATCAGGTTGTCCAAGGAAGGGAGTTGAAAGCCTGAATAGTGCCTATGAACTACCTATCACCCCCTTTATTTATGCATCTTCCAAGTAACTTCAACAAAGAAGAACTCACCTCAGCTGCAGTCAGTTCCTTAAGACAGAAAAGACTGTTCAGTTGCTGTCATTCAACATTGTGCTAAGGTCACTCCAAATCAATTGACACTCCTACAGGAGTGATATGGAATTTCACTGGAAAACCGAGTCAAATATTAGGCAGGGGGCACAGAAGTCTCAGAAAAAGTAATGACACTTCTGCTTGTGGGTAAATTGGGAGCAATTTGACATATATATATGTGTGTGTATATATATATATATATGCTTAACAATATTTATGTAGAATCCAAGGGGAGAATATTCTGGTATTATGTTCCTCATTGTTCACTTTAAACATTGTTTTATGCAGTCCTTTGAGAACCAAAGAAATGTGATATGATTACTGACACCTTAGACTCTGTCTTTCCAAAACATATAACATCTTTTGTAGACCATGGCAAAAAGATTTTTTTTAAGTGTGAAAAACTTATTGGTAGAAACATCAGGTGTCTGTGTATGTATGTGTGTGTGTGTGTGTGTGTGTGTGTGTGTGTGTAACAGAGAAAGAAGCTATTGGGGGTGGTGATGATAATTACCTTTTCTTTTTCTTTGTTTCTGACACTCTGCAAACTTTATTATTAATGATTATTAATGGAATCCTCGTAGCACATTGTTTAAGAACTAAGCTGTTAACCAAATTTGTTATTTCACACCTATCAATTATTGATGCTCCCATACAGATTAAAGGTTAGGAAACTTTGTGAGTTTCTATAGGTAGGAAACTGTGAGTTTCCTATAGGTATAGGTACCTATACCCTCCCCTGTAGGTTTAAATTGACTGGAAAGAACACAAGTTCATTCTTTAATTAATTAACTTAAATTCTGAATTTTAAGGAGGGTTTTTTCTCATCTTTTAATTAATAATAAATGGCATCCATGTTTAGTACCAATATGTTGCAATGGTCCTTCTCAGTGAGATATATCTCCTGGTGGTAATTGGCAAAGTTATGTAGAACAAAGAGAAAGACCAGGGAACAAAGCTTCAATTTCTGACATCATATCTGGGATTTTGTTAGGTACTGCATATTTCATTTATCAACTTCTGGCATTTCTATTTTTAATGGAACCTTGGTGATTATATGGGCTAAGCATTGGGCTGCTAAGCCAAAGTCTGTGGTTCAATTCCACTGTTTTGTGGGAGAAATTTTGGTTGTCTGATTTCATAAAGATTTGCTATTATGAGAACTCCATACAGGGTCTCTATGATTCAGAAAACACTTGATGGCAGAGAGTTTTGCTTATGGCTATGGAAATTTAAAATGTCATGCAGTCATTATTACACAGTGTCATATGAATTTGTTTCTCTGTCATAAAAATAGCATGTGCTCCATTTATTAATACTGCAACCCTGAAACATGATAGCCATTGATCATTGCTTTTCTCTGGAGCAGAGTCTTTTCCCAAAGGTTATATACTGGTGAACATATGGCCTGGAGCATTTGCATACCAACCTCCTTCCCTTAGCAATATGCATTTCATTTTTACTGCTTTTTCTACCCCGTTTCTATAGCTTACCTCTGTCATTGAATCATGTTCTTTTGAATGAATGTACCAGAGTTTGATTATTCATTCACTTACTGAAGACCCTCTGAAAATCTATTAAATGCCTCTCAAATCTAATAAAACACATAGGTGTAGGTATTTTAGTGTGAATAAATCATCACAAAATAAATGCTTAGGTATTTACTTTCTGAGTGGTGACACTGAGCAATACTGATAGCTTGACGGTGTCCAAAGCTGAAACACGCCAACTGCTAAACAGGAGAAAAAAGAGGTTGTTTGTTTCTGCAAAGATTCACAATCTCAGAAACCCTATATAGGGTGGTTTCCTTTTCTTTTACATTAATTATCTGTGAATATAATCATACTTTAAAATGCGAAAGTAGTATAACTTCAAATAGCTGATTGTCATATATAATCCATATCCGAATAGTGCAGTTTTCAGATTTTAATGTATTTCTCCCCTCCTTCTGTGGTGAGGAGAAATTTCTTCATTTTGCTTTTATACTCATGCCTCTGTAACTCACAACAAAACATTAGGTGCGGCAGTGCAAATAAGTTGTGTGAAACACAGACAGATTTGTTGGGTTTTGGTTAACCATACTCTGTGGATCAAAGAGTAATCTCAGAGGTGGAAGGAAGAATTCTGGAATGATTTGGGAGTGAGAGATGCCAGCAGAGCCTGAGAGTGGCGGAGGCAGCAATGTCATGCTGATAGTGGAGTCTGAGGCCAGGGGATAATGACATAGAAAAGACGAGCAGTGCCAAGATGATGAAAGCACAAGATACTGGGTGGGATTCCTAATCCACAGACAAAGGCAGAGGATAAGGGCATGGTATAGGTGAAAGACTCAGGACCAGGGGAAAAGAGAGGCTTAGCTATGGACGGAGGAGATGAATTGTGGGAAAAAAGATCGAATCCTTATTGTTTTATGATCTCAACTCTTGATAACTTGTTAAGTGCCAAGTAAAATTCCATAATCCTGAGTATTATCTGTGGCTCCTGTGTGGCCATTACAAAGGATTGTGGAATGCAACAGAAAAGTAGCATCTCTGACTGATGACAACCTTTGGTTGGTGTGGAGATGGATTTTCCTGCCTTGTGTAGTCAAAGGAGGTCTGATGTGGCCTCCATGGCATTTACTCTGAATGATTCCCAAACCACTCTTTGCTACTATGCAGCACTTTATTCTTGCATGGCTGTCAACCAAACTTTCTTACTGGATAAGATAATGCATATGAAATGTGACTTTCTTACTGGATAAGATGATGCATACAAAATGTGACTTTATTTCTTGTAATTGTTACCCATGGTATTAGTTTTTTTTAATGATTTTGGTAAATTCCTCAAATTTTATTCATTTGTTTGTAATAAATCATTTCATTGGGAGCTCTTACAGCTCTCATAACAACCCCTACATCAATTATATCCAGCACATTTGGATATTTGTTGCTATCATCAATTTCCAAACATTTTCTTTCTACCTGAGCCCTTGGTTAGCTCCTCTTTTCCTCCCTCCCTACCTGACACCCTCATATTATCATGAATCCTTTATAATTTATAAATTATTTTTATTTTCATATTTAATAGTTTAAAATCACCAACTTATTTTCTTATAGTCAAGGCCTCTAGAGGGGAAAATCTAGTTTGGATTAGATGGATAGATAGAAGACAAATAGTAGATGGAATAACGGATGGATGGTTGGATGGATACTGATACATTTGCAGGTATGACTACAGTCTAGAGATTTCTCCCACACTCTATCTAAAAATGTGTACTGGGCAACAGGAGAAGTGAAGAGTGAAAACACTCTGACAAAATGTTTATTTAACATCTGTTCTCAATTTTGCACTTAAATACTTCAACTGATTAGTTGAGGCTCAGCACATTAAGTCTGGGAGTTAATTACATTACCTTACAATAGCAAGTAGGGTTAATTTTTGACCAAGCAATTGGCCACCATAATCTAGACCAGTTTACATTCAATATTTACCATCATTTAATGTCAGAATTTCAACATCATTCTTAAAGGTACTAATACCAAGTTATCAACAAACTTGTCTTCATTCCTTAAGGCTTTGGGAATGAATCTGATTCCATTCTTATTCATGTGGTTGAAAAACTGTGTAGTTCTTTGTAGTTGTGTTGTTGTTAAGTGTCATCAAGTCAGTTCTGAGTCATAACAACAGTATGTAAAACAAAACAAAAACAACTCAATTGTTCTCCATCCTTGCAATTATTGCTATGGTTGAGTCCATTGTTACAGTCCATCTTTTCAGAGGTCTCACTCTTTTTCATTGGGCTTTACTTTACCAAACATAGTGTCCTTTCTCTTCTGATAAAATCTGCACAGCCTATGAGACAAAGTCCAAACATCCTTGCTTCTAAAGAGCATGCTGGTGGTACTTCTTCTATGTTCTTGTAATACTTTGATGTAAGACTTCTCTGTGTTCTTTGGCACAACATTGTACTTTCAGTATTCTTCACTAGCACCAAATTCAAAAGCATCAATGGTTCTCAGTGTTTTTAATTCAGTATACAATTTTCACATGCATATATGCGATGGAACATACCTTGGCTTGGATCAGGTGCATCTTAGTCCTTAAAATAACACCTTGTTTTTCAACACTATAAGGAGATTTACCAAATGTGATGTGTCATTTGATTTCTGGACTGATATTTCCATGAATTTTGATTATGGGTCCAAAAAAGAAAAAATCTTATACAATTCCAATCTTGTCTCTGTTTATCATGATGTAACCTATTGGTTCAATTGTTAGGATTTTGGTTTTCTTCACATTATATCATAACCATATTGAAGTCTGCAATCTTTGATCTTCATCAGCACATACTTCAAATACTTAGTTTCATCAGATCAGGTTGCATTGTCTCCTTATCACAGGTTGTGAATGAGTTTTCCTCCAAAACCAGTGCCACACTTTTTTAAACATATAGTCCAAATTCTTGGATTATTTGCTCAGCATACAGATTAAATATGTTTGTTGAGAGGATACAACCCTGACATATACCTTCTCTGATTTTACACCATGTATTCCCTTGTTCCCAACTGGCTGTTAATACATGCATAAACTCTGAATAAGCCCAATTAGGTGTTCTAGAATTCCAACTCTTCTCAAATATTTCACTGTTTGCTATCACACAGTTAAATGTTTTTGCATAGCCAATAAACCATAAGTAAATGTATTTTTAGTACTCTTTGCTTCCAGCCAAAATCCATCACACATTGGTAATGAAACCTTATTCAATGTTGTCTCTTCAATCCAGCTTTAATTTCTGGCTGCTCATCTCAGTATATTCCTGTAAGAGTTGTTGAGTAATATTCAGCATAATTTTGCCTATATGTGATATCAGTGATGTTGGTCTATGTGCATTCTGTCGAGTAATCATTTTTGTATTAGGTAAAAATATTGATCTCTTCCAATCAGTTGGACAGATTGTTGTCTTCCAAATTCCTTGGTATTAACAAGTGAGTGTTTCCAGTGTTTCATCAGTTTGTTGAAAACATATACTGTAAACTCCTGAAGACTTGTTTTTGAGGAATGCCTTAAATATAGTTTTGACTTCCGCTTTCAGTTCCATTGGTTCCTGTTCATCTGCTAGTGCTTGAAATGGATGCTAGTGCTTGAATTGGATGCTAACTGGTTCTTTTGGGTATAGTAACTCTGTACTTTTTTGTCTTCTTTGAATTCTTCCTGAAATTGAATTCCACAATCAACATTTTGCCCATAAAATTCTTGAATATTGCACCTCAAGGCTAGATTTCCCCCAATCTCTCTTCAGTGTAGGATATGTTGTATTTTCTTTCTTTTGGTTTTTATTAACTCTATGTTCCCTTGCATATTCATTTGGAATATTTTGCTTTGTCTGTTTTAGATGACTTTTGTTAAACTCTTGACTTCATTATTTCTTCCTTTTGCCTCAGCTAGTCTAAGATTAAAAGCAAGTTTTGGAGTCTTGTCTGACATTCACATTGATCTTTTCTTTTTTTTCCTTTTTTTAAAATGACTTTGTTCTTTTATGACTTTAGGCTTTGTGCTTCATATATAATGCTCTTGTTGTTGACTCACAATTCACCTTCTCTTCCATCATGAGTTTTAAGTGCATCAAATCTGTTCTTAGGATGTCCTCAAATTCAAAAGAAATATTTTCAATGTAGTAATCTGACTTTTGTGGACTCGTTTTCAATCTGAACTTATATATGAACAAGTGATGATCTGTTTCACAATCAGCTCCCGTACTCTTTTTAGCTGCTAATATTGAAGTTCTTCAAAGTCTCTTCCCACAGATGTATACTTATACAATTTGATAAGTGTTTCATCAAGAGATCGCTACATATTTAATTACTATTTTCCTTGTTGAAAATAGTATTTGTAATTATGTCATTCCAGGTAGACCAGAGAAGCAAATTTGGAAACACTCATATATGTGTAACAGAGAGCTTTATATCAAAAATAATTGTACATTAAGAAATCATTCCTGTCCAGATCAAGTCCATAAGTCCAAAATTGGTCAATATGTCCGATACTAGTCCATAAATTCCTCTTTAGACTCACCCAGCAGATGCAATGATGCCTAACACAGGAAGCCCCAGACCAGTGATTAGAAAGTCTGGTGGATCTAGTGGTAGTGGAAGCATCTTAGTGCTGCTGTGGGATTTTAAGTGACTCCTCCAGTTCCAAGGCACTGACTCCATTAGCTTAGCTCCACGTGGCTTGTCAACAAGAATGTCTCAGAGGGGTAATGTGTGTCTTTACCTCTGTGAAGGAACACAGCAGTTCCCAAAATCATCAGAAGACCATGCCCACATAGAGGCCTCATTGGCTATGACAAGATTGACAAGCTAGACTCCATTCCTACACTCAAGTTGACATGGGAACTGCCAATATTATGAAGTAGTGTTCTTGCAAAATTACATCATGCAATTTCCAGCTATATTTCTAACACCAAAGTTATAGGTTGCAACTACTATTCCCACCCGTGTTTCCAACTTTTGCATCCCAATTGTAAATAATTATCCATGTATTTTGATGGCATAGATCCTCAATTGCACACTGAAAAAGTGAGTGAAAATCTTGAATTTATTCATATTACTAGCTTTCATATTTAGTGCATAAATCTGAATAATAGTTGTGTTGACTGGATTTTTATGTATATGGAAAGATATTATCCTGTCAAAGACTGCATTTATTGTGGTCTCACCCAGGTAGAACTGGAAGCACTCCCTGTTTTAAATTTTGTTTGCAGCAGAGTTCCTACCTGCCATGTGAAACCTGGCTTAATACATGCCAGTTAATTTCATGTCTCTCAGTAGAAGAGGCTTGTGTGTTGTTATGAAGATGCACAGGTTACTGGAGAACTATCAGACATAGTTGAACTATATAGAAAATTTATAGATATACATCACTGTGACAGGTAAGCTTGTTGTGCCAACATGGTCAAAAAAAATAGGTAGGTCTGTTGTGACAACAAGGTCAATGAACACAGGAGATCAATTGAAGGGTGGAGATAGAAATGTCTCTGTGAGACCCACCCTTATGCTCTAGTTCTTTGGTCTTGGGACCAGCTGCCTGCTTTGTTCATCCTATGCCTTGATCTACAAGCAACACTATCCATGGGACACCTAATTGATGGACTGTTTTGCTGGATAACCTGAATTGCTCTACAGAGGACTACTCAGTAGGCTTCAAGACTCCAACAACTGCTAGTCTACTAGTTGTCTCACACAAGTGAGTTGAACTGAGTCATTTATACTGCTTTGCAGATTAGTTATCTGTTTATTTCATATCTTACACATCCTTCTATCTATATAAATATATAAAGAGAATTACTAGTGTCCTGCTTTTTATTCTCTAGAGAACCCAGGCTAACAAAAGTGGTACCAGAGATGCTTCTAGAGAAATAAAATCATAAATATGGGTTTCCTTGATTTGCTCTCCAATCTGATTACTCTTTTTTTGGGGGGGTATCACTGCTCTCCGGTGGTGGGAATACTGATTATTCTTAAGAGCACTATTATGCTAACTCTAGACATAAAGCCGTGGGTAATTTTGTCACTCCTACTATTCCATGGTGTGAAATAGCAAAGCTAATAACTAAAGTAGCAGCACCACTAGATGGGTGCTGGTAAAAGGAAAGGTTCTGAGAGATCATATGTTTGATATTTTCCAGAAGTTTTGTCAAGATAGCAAGTATAGGGAAGCTGGTTGGCTGGTCCTCCTTACAATGGACTATGTGATTAAGGAGAGGTATGGCCCCAGGGCCTCAGAAGCTCGCCTCAGGTGCCAACTCACAAACTTAAAGGTTTTTCTGCCTGTGCTACAAAGGAGAGTCTTCTTGTCTGTATTAAAAGAGCCAATGTTCCTGAGAACCAGGTCCAGAGTGTCATTATGCAAGTGGCTGAATTACAATGTCAGCTGAATGGCAGATCTAGAGCAGTGTCTGATGCCAAAGTAAGGGCACTGATAGGGAAAAACTGAGCCGTTGAAACATGGGATGGGAATATATAGGCTGATGATCCAGAAGAAGAGGATATTGTGCCTCCTCTAGAAACAATTCAACCAGTCCAGTCAATAGATCCACCACTCCCAGATGAAGATAGTAACCCACTATCAACAAAACAACACACACCTGAGCAGATTAACCAAAGTATTCAAGGTGAAATGCCAGGTGAGGATACCTCTCTACCATTGCCTGAGGGAGAAGACTTACAAGATAGTGCTGAGAACACTTAGGACACACCCTCACTATTGATAATTTCTGCTAGACCTGTAACTAAAGTTAAGGGTAAGAAAGCTCCTAATGGTGAGGTTGAAGTGATTATTCAAGAATAAGCATGTTATACTCACAAGGAAGTGATCAAGTTTTCAAATATGTACAAGCAGAAGCCTGGGGAATATTCCTGGGAATGGTTACTGAGGGTGCAAGAAATGTAATATTAGACCAGTCTGGGTTTCTGGATATAGGACCCCTAAGCACAGACTCTTCTCTCAATGTCTCAGTGAGAGAGGCTAAGAGAGGATCCAACTCCTTATTTGTTTGATTCACTGAAGCCTGGGCTGCCAGATGGCCTAGATTAGACCAACTTGGGGTGCCTGACTTACCTTGGAACACTGTAGAAGAAGGCATCCAAAAGCTGAGGGCAATTGGTATGTTGGAAGGGATCTATCAGAATACTTCCATAGACCCCAAAAGGGGGTGTCCAGAGGACATACCCTTCACCACAACCATAAGGAACAAATTTGTGAAGTGGGCCCCAGAATCTCTGAAGACTCCTGTAATTGCTATATTATGAGCACCAAGGTTAACTGTGGGAACTGCCCTAAGTGAACTCTGACATTTGTCCCACGATGGGACTGATTGGACTCCATGTTGACAGAGGGCAAGTGTCAGCAGTGAATCAACGGAGATAGGCTGGAGGTGGCTATAATAGACAACAAGGCTTTCGTAGTAATCAAAGAAGCCTGTCTTGTGTGGACTTATGGCACTGGCTACTTAGTCATGGTGTCCTTAAGGGTGAAATTCATGGGAAATCTACTAAATATTTCAGTGACCTATACAGGCAGAAGAATGCTGTATCAGGTAAACGACAGCATAAACAGTCAAGACCATTCAACAGACCCACAACTCCTTAAATGAGGGGAAAACCAGTTCCTTGGAAGGAGGAACCTGCTACATCACTGAAGATTTATGCTGTTCGTCTTTTTTCTAACCTTCCCCAAAGGAACCTGTGGCCTTTCACTGGGGAAAAGGAAATAATCAAACTGCTCAGGGATTATTGGACACTGGTTCTGAACTGACATTAATTCCAGGAGACCCAAAATGTTTTGAAAGCTGGCCAATCAGAGTGGGGGCTTACGGAGGTCAAGTTATCAATGGAGTTTCAGCTCAGGTATGCTTCACTGTGTCCAGTGGGTTGCTGAACCCATCCTGTGGTTATTTCCTGAGTTCCAGAATGCATCATTGGAATAGTCATACTTAGTAACTGGCAGAACCCCCATATTGGATCCCTGAAATGTGGAATAAGGGCTATCATAGTGATAAAGGCCAAATGGGCACCATTGGAATTTCCATTGCCTAGGAAAATAGTAAACCAAAAGCAGTACCACATTCCTGGAGAGATTGCAGAGATCAGTGCCACCATGAAAGACTTAAAAGATGCAGGGGTTGTGATTCCTACCACATCCCCATTTAACTCACCTATTTGGCCTGTAAGGAAGACTGATGGATCCTGGAGAATGACAGTGGATAATCAAAAACTTTACCAGGTGATGAGTCCAATTGCAGATGTTGTTTCAGATGTGATATCATTGTTTGAGCAAATTAATACATCTTCTGGTATGCAGCTATTGATCGGGCCAATGCCTTCTTCTCAATTCCAGTCTCAAAGGATCACCAGAAGTAGTTTGCCTTCAGCTGACAGGGGTAAGAGTACACTTTCCCAACTTTCCCCCATGGGTTCATCAACTCTTCTACCCTGTGCCACAATTTAGTCCGAAGGGACCTCAATTACCTGTCTATTCCACAAAATGTCACACTAGTCCATTATATTGATGACATTATGCTAATTGGATCCACTAAGGAGGATGTATCAAAGACTTTAGATTCATTAGTACAACATCTGCGTACAAGAGGTTGGGAAATTAATGCAACAAAGATTCAAGCACCCTCCACCTCAGTAAAATTTCTAGGGGTCCAGTGGTGTGGAGCCTGTCAAGATATTCCAACTAAAGTGAAGAATAAAATATTGCATCTGGCTTCCCCAACAATGAAACAGGAGGCACAATGCCAGAGCAGTACCTGAATGTATAAGTAAGCTGCATGAAGACATGGCCCAGATGCCCAAAAGTCCCCACTCCTGTCACATTACCTTCTCTCTCCCAGTTTGCACATATGGCCTCCCAGGGAGTTCCTTATGATAATTTAACTGAAGTTCAGAAAAGTCATGCTTGGTTCACAGATGGCTCTGTATGATATGCAGGAGCTACTCTTCAGTGGACAGCAGCAGCACTACAACTCCATTCTGGGATCTCCCTAAAAAATAGTGGTGAAGGAAAATCCTCCCAATGGGTATAAGTTTGACCAGTGCACCTGCCTGTTCAGTTTGCCTACAAGGAAAGTGACCAGATGTGAGACTGTATACTGATCCATGGGCTGGGGACAATGGCTTGGCAGGAGGGTCAGGGACTTGGAAGGAACATGATTGCAAGATTGAAGACAAGGAGGTGTGTGGGGAAGAAGTATATGGATGGACCTCTCTGAATGGGCCATGAAAGTAAAGGTAACCATGTAACTCTTGTGAATGCTCACCAAAGGTTTACCTCTGATGAGGAGGACTTTAAAAATCAAGTGGAATGACATGCGCTGTTGAGACTGGCCCTCCTCTTTCCTCTGCCATTCCTGTTGTCAACCAATAGACACATGAACAAAGTGGACATGTTGGCAGGGATGGAGGTTTATGTATGGGTACAGCAACATGGACTTCCACTCACCAAAGCTAACTTGGCGACAGCCACTGCTGAGTGCCCCATTTGCCAGCAGCAGAAACAAACATTAAGTCCAAAATACAGGACCATTCCTCGGGGAGATCAACTGGTAACTTGGTGGCTAGTTGATTATATAGGACAATTTCCATCATGGAGGGGGCAGCATCTTAATCTTACTGGGATATACACCTATTTTGGATATGGATTTGCCTTCCTTGCACTCAATGTTACTGCACAAACCTCCGTTCGTGGGCTTACAGAATGCCTCATCCGCCGGCATGGCATCCCCCATAGCACTCCTTTAGATCGAGAACTCACTTCACAGCAAATTCAGTGCGGCAATGGGCCCATGCCCATGGAATCCACTGGTGCTAGCATGTTCCTCAGCATCCTGAAGCAGCTGGCTTGATAGAACGATGGAATGGGCTCCAGAAGATAGAACTCCAATGCAAGCTACATGGCAACAACTTGTGAGGCTTGGGCAGTATTCTCAAGGAAGCTGTGTATACTTTAAACCAGTGGCCAATATATGGTGCTGTGTCTCCAATAGTCAGGATTCATGGGTCTAGGAAACAAGGTGTGAGAACTAGAGTGGCATTACTCACGATTACTCCTAGTGACCCACTTGCAATATTTTTGCTTCCTGTCCCAGCAACCCTATGTGCTTCTGGCCTGGATGCTCTTGTCCCAAAGGAGGAAAATCTCTCCCCTGGAAATATAGCACGGATTCCACTGAAATGACAGCTGAGAATGCCCCCTGGCCACTTTGTGCTTCTCATGCCTTTGGAACAACAGATCAGGAAGCATGTCACTCTACTGAGTGGTGTGACTGACCCGGAATACCAAGAAGCAATTGGACTGGTGTTGCATAATGGGAGTAAAGTATAATATGTCTGGAATCCAGGAGATCCCATAGGCCAACTCTTAGTACTACTATTCCCTGTGATAAACGTAAATGGTAAATTATAGCAACCCCGTCATTGCAGGACATATGGACCTAGACCCCTCAGGAATGAATGCCTGGATCACCCCACCAGGCAAAGAAAACCATACCCAGCTGAGGTGATTGCTGAAGGCAAAGGTAATACAGAATTGATAGTAGAAAAAGGTAGTTCTACCTACCAGTTATGACCACATGATCAATGGCAAAAGCAAGGTTTGTGATTGTCCATGTATTTTCTTTATATGAGCGTATTGAATATCTTTTCTTTGTTCATTATGATATATCAGCTACAATTGGATTCACTGTGTTCTTATTTATAAGTATTATAGATGTTTGATATTAAGTATAAGTTTAATTTCATTGATGTCTTACAATTTTATATGGCTAAAGAATTGTGTCCAGGAGCCAAACTGGCAAGGGGTGGATCATGGTAGGTAGTTTTGTTGTGCCACCATGGCCAAAGAAGATAGGTAGGTCTGTTGTGCCAACATGGCCAATGAACACAGGAGATCAATTGAAGGACTGAGATAGAAATGGCTTGGCGAGCCCCGCCCTTATGCTCTAGTTCTTGGGTCTTGGGACCAGCTGCCTGGCTTGTTTGTCCTGTGCCTTGATCTCCAAGTGACACTACCCATGGGATACCTAATAGGTGGACTGTGTAGCTGTGAGTTGAGGTTCCTTCAAGCCCTGCTTTGCCATGCTCCTGGAATATACACCTCTTGAGTTGGGACTGTTGGACTCTGTCATCTGGCTGACTGTTGGTGACCTGCTTTGCTGTTTGCTGCTTGTGGCTGGATAGCCTGAATTGCTCTACAGAGGACTACTCGGCGGGCCTATAGACTCCAAGGACTGCTACTCTACTAGCTGTCTCACACAAGTGAATTGCACCAAGCCATTTGTACTGCTTTATAGATTAGTTATCTGTTTATTTCTTATCTAACACATTCCCCACAGTCAGTCATCATATATCTGTTGTTCCTATTGGAAACCGAGCAGACTTTTCATTCAATTGTGCACAGGATCACCATGAGCTGGTGGCCAACTCCATGACAACCAGCCATACCAATTTTCATTGAATTGGAGAGTGTATTGTATATTGTATATAACTAACATGTGCACACATTCTGTAGTTTAGAATGTGCATATATTCAAAGTGCCACTATATTGCTTGCCAAATCTTATTTTCTTTGTTATGTGTTGGTTATATGACTGATGTCCAAATCAAAATTATTTTAAAACTTTTACACTTTAGCCTGTTTAAAACCAAATTAAAATGATCCTCAAGTTCTTGGGATTTTTTTCAAATATTTTATTTGTTGATTAAAAACCAAACTCATTGCCCTTGATTGAGCTCAATTCACTGAAGGCTAAAACTACTATACCACCTGGGCACGTTTATTTACTAATTATTGAACCACTAGCCTCACTGCCACTGGGTCACTCTTGTTTCCGAGCAGCCCTGCAGGAGAGCGGGGAACTAGTTGTCTAGGCTTCTGAAAGTGCAGCTCCTTCCTGGACTGGAGAGCAGCATCCTTTTCTCATGAACTGATTGGAGTTTTAAACGGCTGCTCTTCTATCAGCCACCTCATGTGCAACCAAACCCCTACTCCACCAGTGCTCCTCCTTTTGATCAATATCGCCACAACTTTCCTAGCTTGAAAGAAATAAACAAATAAAAAGCACCATTTGGAAACTTCTTAAAGTCACATGAACTTGTATTTTTGACCAGTATTTCTGCAACATAATTTGTAAGAAAGATTGCAAGAGGAATCTTAATGAACTTTCACATTATGAATGTTTCACAGGAGGGTTGAAGACTCTTCAGACAAGTTTTGAAGCCCCCTCCAAAGGGCAGGTCTAGATAAATTGAAAATCAATTTCTAAATAGTATCATCATGTGTTAGCCCAGATAGATTAGAGAAACGAATTCATAAACACACATATGTATATAAGGGAGAGGTTTATGTACAAGAGGAATGGAATATTGAGAAAGCATCCCAACCCAGTCCAGTCCAAGTTCATAAGTCCAGTATTAGCCCATATGTCCGATACCAATCCATTTGTCGTCTTCAGATTCAGGAAACACATGCAATAATGCCAGGATAATCACAGGCCAGTGAGTGCAGAGTCTTGTGTATCCAGTGGCAGTAGAAGCATCTTAGGACTTGTAGGGGTCTCCCCATGGCCTCCCAATCATCTCAGCACTGGCAGGAGTCTCCACATGGCTTCTCTGGCCCCAGAGGTCTGGTTCCATCAGGGTAAGCCCATGTGACTTCTCCTCTGGTTCCCCCAGGACTCAGGGTCTTCCAGAATGCTGCCATTTTGTCTTGTCAGTAGAACATCGCCCAGAGACTGAGTTGATGGCCTCTCATCTCCACAGGGGAAATATTGCAAGATTTCCCAGAATTCTCAGAAAAAGCCATGCCCACACAGAGGTCTCATTGGCTATCTCCATATTGACAGGCTGGACTGCAGTCCTACACTCTTAATCAAATTGACACCAGAGTGCATGACTTCCAAACACCATTTGCAATCAATCTGGAATATTAGGTGTTCTTTCCTTGTTGTCCTTGGCTTGGTCTGCATAGATTAAAAATGATAGACATAATGCTTGTAAACATGAGATTAGCATAAAGGTTGTAATATTAGGCATACATAGTTTTATTAAATTTAACTTTAGTAACAATATCTTGTATTTATGGAATGTTTTAGGTTCTAGGTTTGGAAAGTGATGTTCTTTGTCCTTCAATTGGCTATAGAGCTGATCTTTCAGTAACTCGCTTCAGTTCTGAACTTTTCTCTTTTTGTTTTTTATTGGTGCGTCTGTGATATATTTTATGTTAACTTGGTAAGGTTATGAATTTCACTGGTTAGCAGTTAAAATTTAGCAGTCTCTCGTCTGATGTGACCACGCACAATATAATTAACTCCATAAATGGTTGGGTTTTTTTTCTGGCAATAGATATTTTAATTTCATGTGTGTTTTGGACTGGTTACAAGTCATTTTCAAGTTTAACAAGTAGGGCTGAGCCCCGGTGGCGTAGTGGCTGTGCGCAGGACTGCGGCCCACTGGGACAGAGGTTCAATTCCAGCAGTGGGGCTGGGCCTCCTACTCCCACCACCAGAGAGCAGTGATGCCCACAAAAAAAAAAAAAGTTTAACAAGTAGGGCATGCATTTCATCTCATGCATACACGCTGCTGTGGGAATCCACTAACTGACTTGAGTGCTGGGGGCGGGGCAGGAAGATTTTCTTAGGTAGCACCATCATGAGGCCTGGGGTGGGGAACAAGGATGACAGGGGACCCCAGGTCACAGCTCTGGAATCCATCCCCCTGGATTAAAGATCAACAGTGTGATAACCATTGGGGGGGAGGAGGGGTTAGAGAGAGGCAACTGCTTTTCCTGCCTTCAAGCCAGTCAGTCAAGGTGAAGACCTTTCGTCTGTTTCGACAGGAAGCGCAGGCCATAGTCCTGTGGCACCTGGGGCCCTGCCTGTGGCTGGGAGAGGTGGCCTAACTACTGGGGGCTCCATACTTCCAGATTAGTAGATTCACCTGTCAGTTGATGGTTGATGCTGTGAAGCAGGTGGTCTGCCACACACAAGGCCTCAGCAGCAGGTCTGGAATGTTCCACTCAATACAGTAGGGTGGTGTGGGAGGGGGAAGTCATTCCTGGGCCCACTACAAAATCTTATCTTTGATTGGAGTAGAGTGCCATCTCAAATATTCACTAACCACCCCCCCCCGCAAATAAAATCCCCACCTCCACCCCCAGAAAAAGCTGCAATTTCATTCATCTCAAGTTCACCCCTATCTTCGCCCTCCATGTGGTCAACCTTCATCCCTTCTTCCTCTCCACTCTCAATCAATGCTTGCCTCTGTCTGGCTCTTCTTCGGGCAGGGTCAAACAAAATCTGTGAGTTGGCGGTTCAGTTGCGTGTTTCCTTGATCTTATTTCTTAGAGGTCGGATTGTTCTTGCTGGCTCTTTTGGGGTGGGCTTGGTGATGACTCTGTTGGTGAACCCACCAGTCGAGGTGGGGGTTTGGGATGGTTCTGCTGCTTCAGATTTTGGGTTTGGAAAAGGGAGCAGTGGGCCTCTCCTGACATCTTTGACCTGTTCTTCGGCCTTCCAGGGACTCTGAGGGCGCTTTCCAGTGTTTCTCTTCTCGTCTCGTTTCTGGTAGATTGTGGCTAATGGTTTTCCCCAGGATTTGACTTTATGATATGCACCTGAGTTCCCCTCCTGAAGTGGGGAGCACATTCCAGAGCTCTTGTTTGGGCCCTTGTAGGAGTAACTCTTGGACTGTCTGATGAGCAGGTTCTCCTACAGCCTGGCCCTGCCACCAGCGCTGTCGCCTCCCCCCAAGGCCAACGAGTGGCCAGCAGCGCCCTGTGGCACCTGCCAATGGGCTTGGAGGAGGCCTATAATTAGTTTTGCTGTGACTAGACCATCGGTGGTTTAAAAAAAAAAAAGCAATGCAACGCCCTTACTTAGTCATAACACAGTGCTGCGCAATTAATTGGACATTTCCTAAGGAATATAGGCTGATTCCAATATAAGTGGAAGCTGTGGAAAAGCATTCTGGCTTTTTCTTCTTTGTGTATCCTGTATTTGGCTCATGAATATCTCATTGTTTAAACTTGAGCTAACAGCCTGCTATATTGACTGCTGATATTTGCAGTACTCAGTATTGTGACATCTGACCTGCTACTCCAAGTCAGGCTTATCTTGGATTCATCATCTTTGACAGTGACTTGAGTCGGGATATTCTCCAGTCTACCATCTAACCCGTGGGCTGGGGACTGGCCCAGACTTGGATTACCCCCTTTTACAACACTGTGAGCCGTTTGCTTGATATGACTTCCTCTCTCCACACATATGGATGGACATATGCAAAAGAATCCTGTTGGGGTATTAGGTTATTGGAATGCTAACCACAAGTGCAGCACTTTGAACCATCAGATGCTCCATGAGATATAAACAAGGTTTTCTAGATCCTTGAAGCTTTTTAGTCTTGGAATCCCACAGGAGCACTTCTATGCTTTCCTCCAAGGTCACTAAGAATCAGAATAAACTCAGTGGCAGTGAGATGGTGTCTATAAATATGTACAAAATACTATCGAGTGGTCTGACCTGTTCTCCTTGGGCTTCTCTATTGCCCACACTCCATCCTTCTTGATGTGTTCTGACACCACACCGGCTGTTCCTCTCTTGACACTCTTTCTATGCTGAATCTGGCAGTTTCTTGCAATGTCTGCAGAGAACTCACAGACAATACTATCAATTATCAGGAAAGCAATGAGATTACTACAAACCAGGACCTATAAACAATAGGAATACCATTATTGGTATATAGAAATTCCTCTTTTCAGCCAGAATCCAAAAATATTAATCAAAGAAGAGTACACAATCATATTTGTTTTACTTTGGATACTGATATCATATAACAAATAAAACATAAGCCACGTAAAAACCAAAGGATTCCAGTCTATCTCTCCATCAGCTCTAGTTTTAGACAGCCACACTGTGGATTTGGCTTGGGCCTGCTAACAGAAAGGTGGAAGGTGAACAGTTGAAGCCCACAATATCCTTAAAGAAGAAAAATGGGGCTGTCTGCTCCCCTAAAGATTTACAGTCTTAGAAACCCTGTAGAGACTTTGCTGTGGGTTGAAATCCACTCTTGGCAGGGGTAGTTTGACTTTATTACAAAGGAGGGCATAGAGTTTAACTGAGATACTGGTTATTTCAAACCTTCTTGCTTAGCAATTTTGCCAACATAGAACAATTATAATAAATATGCTTTCTTCTAAGATGTTGTTAATTTGTTTATGTCAATATCACACTAGTTATATAACCCAAACAATTGAAAATAATTAAATTCAATACCACATTCAAGGGTACACATTTTCTGTCACAATATGTCATAGACCTGTGTGTGAATTATTGCCTATTTGCTCACAGTAGCCTGAGGTAGAATCTCATTGAATTATAGCCTTCAGAATTCTACGTGTTATTATTTTTGCTATTTGATCCACCTAAAGAGTAAAAGGGCTGTCATGGAAGAAGAGAGGGTGGGATTCAATTTTTAAAAGCCCATTAACTATGGGTTTCCCTACTCTAACACAAAGAAACATCTAATGCAAGTCTAAACTTTTAAAATCAATTCATGTGGACAGTTTAATATATTATTTTACAAAAATTAATCTCATGTCAATTAAACTATTCATTTATTTTACAGAATAAAATGTCTTAGCATTCTGCTGAGATTTAATGTAGTAATTATCCCCACTGTATATTGTAATCAACCAGCCCTAGGATTCACCGGGTTGAGAGCTGCCTTTCTAACTTTCCTGCAGGAGGAAGAGGAGGCTGCCTGCTCTTTTTTTTAATGTTACATCTCAGAAGCCCAATATCAGCCTGTTAGTAGTCCTAATTAACTCCATAGCAGTGGATTTGGTTTTTGGAAAAAGATCAAGGCAGCAGGCAGAATAGTATGAAGAGCATGAGTTCTGGGAAGGTGGCCCTGAGAGAGAGTCCGCTGCCCAGCGTTCATTTTGTGTAACACATAAATCAAAAGATATTGAGGCCAGGCCTAGACTTTCAGCAATCCTGGATTGTTATAGGCATTTTCATCCTATTTTTGGCCAAGGAGAATGAAGTGGAGATCACTGTGGTCTTCCCTCTTTCTTGTCTAAGCAGGGTCAATGGGGCCATGAAAGCTTGTCTCCTGCCTTCTGCCCTAATTCTGTGGCCTTCAGTGTGGGAATATCCCTACCCAGACTATCTCCTAAGTGCAGCTCATGGCCTGACATGCTCACAGATCACTGGAATTCCTAGATGCCAGAGCTCACTACGCCAACAGAACAGAGCCTTCATTGTCACACTCTCTTACTGAACCCCTCTACTCCCTTTCTTGCAAGGGTGCAGCTCTAATTGCTGCCAGATAAAACCTCTGAGCTAACTCTAAAGGGATCCAGTTCTGTAAGACAAGGACTCATGTTAAACTCTTTGGGGCTTCAAGAGTATATTCTATTTGTTTTCACTTCCTTTTGAGAGCGCTGAATCCTAACCACTAGACCACCAGGGAGCGTCTCACTTCCTTTTGAGAAAGAAAACCACACAACTCCTTTTCCTGCCAGAGGAACTGTAAGCCAGCGAACCTGTTTCTCAATGCCGCCCCCCCCCCCCCCCCCCGCCCTTCCTATCTTGGTGCCCGCACACAACAGGACTTAGGTCCTTAACAGGACCACCTCCTGATTGGAATTCCTCCTTTCCACCCATCTTGGGGTCCCACTGCAATAAAATATTTCCACCCTGGGACCACACAAAAACATCAGATAATAATGAGTTTTCGAGAAACACAGAATAAACAGGTCGCTTTTTTTAAACACAATGACAAAAAGGTTGCAGTCTCACTATATAATATAAAGGGTTGAGAAGATATTATGGAAGATTTGTTAATATATCCCTAAACTACGCTTATTACCATTACATCAAGACCACAATCTCTTCATCACAGTAACACACACTCTATTATAATCTACCAAGAGATGACATCTATCTTAGAACTCTTTTCTCCCACTCATCAAAGATTGCTCTAATCAAAAGCAAGCCTTCATACGATTAATGCCACAATTTAAAACCTACTTCTGAGCACCTATAGCCTATTCCTCCTACCCACACAATTATCACTCCCTCCTCATCTCCATACAATATGATTTTCAGCTCCTGTCTGATCCTTCTTTAACCTAGAGTCAATCATTCCTCCACAAACCAGAATCCTATGCATCATCTATAGCTCAATCACTCAGCAGTGCAAAAAAAAATGGCCATCAGCAGCTATCAACCAAAACTAAAAACATGAGAAACAAAAGTCAACAATTGATACAAGTGGACTAAGTGTATTCTCATTTATATGTATGAAAGATTTTTGATATTAGGAGTATTTGTGATTTCATTGATGTCTGGAAATTATATAAAGCTAAAGAATTGTGTGCTGGTGCTCAGTTGCAAGGGGTGGATTATAATAGGTAGTTTTATTGTGCCAACCTAAACACATGGTCAATGAATACATGTGGGACCAATTGAAGAGTAGAGAGATAAATGGCTCAGCAAGCCTCGCCTTTCTTGTCTCTTGCCTATTCATGCTCAGATCAGTGTGTGGCTTTCTCAGCTTATTTTCTGACTCGATTTGCAAGCTAAACTACATGTTGGGTACCTATCCCATGGATTGTGTTGCTGTTGTTTAAGGTTCCTTCAAGACCTGCTTCACCACACTACTGGAGTATGCATCACTTGAGCTGGGGACTGTTGGACCCTGTCATCGGGCTTACTGTTGGTGACCTATCTTGTTGTTTGCTACCTATGGCTGGATAGCCTGAATTGCTCTACAGAGGACTATCTAGCAGCCCTCAAGAGTTGGAGGACTTCCAGTATATTTTCTGTCTTTGAGAAGTGAGTTGCACTGAGCCATTTGTACTGCTTTATAGATTAACACATATATATATGTTAATTAACATATATATGTTAATTCCTGATTTTGTTTCCCTAGAGAACACTGTCTAACACATTGACATTTTCAGTGCAAGTTACTATAAAGTTTGCCTGACAACCAGCTCCCATTGTTAGTGTAAATTACACTGTAAATACAGTCCAGTCATATAAGGATTTATTCTGTACAAGTGAATAATTCAAGTGTTATGACATATAGCTACCCTATACTATTCCAATATCCCTATATCAACAGTGTTTAAAAATAAGTACCAGGGACTAATCAATAATAATATTAGCAAAAGATCTTTAGGCTCCCAGTTGATAATTGATAAGACCCTGCACCATAAATTAGCAAGAAATTCCCTAAGGGGACCCAAGGCAAATTGAAAAATAAATGAATACATAGATTCAGATATAGGTTTTGTACTCACACTAAACCCTAGCTCTGATTTAAGAACAACTTGTTCTTTTTTTTGGGGGGGGGGCAATAAACCTTGCTTCTGAGGTACTGGCAATTATTGAAAAATGACATACATGTTAAACATTTTTATCCACATCCCCCCCCATTATAAGATTATAAATATACAAACGCGTGTTCTTTCAAGGTCAGCAACTTAAGTATTAGGGAAAAAACTGTAAAACACCCATATCCTACTCTCACCAGTTAGATTGGTGTTTCCTGTCTCCCAATAAAAAGAATGGGCATAGTGTCATCCAACTTCCCAAGTAGATGCTGAAACCTTGGTATCACATGGAGTGTTTCCTAAAGCAGCAGGAGTACTTATTTCTGAGGGGTAAAAAAAAAATCATCTACAATTCTGAGAGCCTCATGGTAGTTCAGGAAAAGGGAAGGCAATTCTCTGTATGTGTAAACCGGACGGTGGTATTCTGAGTAATGACATATTCAAGTGCTGGCCAAGACAAAGCAATCAAGTCAGGAGCATACTGTAGATAATGGTGACTGGCCTTCTTCTCAGTCTGGAAGCGAGATCCATGAGCAAGTGTTTTCAAGTTGAGAATTGAGATCTCTGTTCCAGGAAACACCTCAATTGAGGTAGGACTTGGTGAAATTTTTATCTTCATCTTAATGCTCCAGGAAATGAGGCGCAGGTTCTTACTGACTTGAGGCCTGTTTGAGCCCTTCTCCTAAAGGCAGCAAAGGTCAAGTGGAAACCCGAAACCACCTTCAGAAAAGGCATACAGGGAAACGGAAGGGGGAAGATTAAAACAAACCCCTTTATTGGTGTCTAGGGCCTCTAAGAAGTCCTTCTCTCTGATTCCTGGTCACTGCAGTGCTGATCTTAGAGGTGTGAAGTTGTTCTGACTGTCACTATTCTCCATAATGCCACGTTCTTTCCACACTTTAACAACTGACTTCCTGAGGGTGAGTATCAAGCAGGGCCATGACATAAGTTACACGCTTTCGGTAAAGAAACACAGAAGATATGGATGCCATAGTAAAGTGTGGTAAAGAAATTAGATGGTGCCTGCTATCAGAGTAGTGTCTGGGTTCTTCAAGACTTAATACAAGCAAGCAGTCATCCAAGTGAGATGCCAAATAATTCCATATGGAAGAGCCACACTAAAAGCCATGACACAGGATTGTAAATATCATCCAAAGCCGAAGGAAGGAACAGTATCAGAGCCTAAATTGTGAGATTGTGGCAAGTAGAAGGCTAGGGATGACAGTTGAAACCCATGACACATTTGTGAGATAGACACAGGAAATAAGTTTCTGGCGATTTCCCCCACTCCATAATGGAGGATAACCATAAATGGGTTACCAGACAGAGAGCATTGGCGAGATGAGGATGAGAGATCAAAATGGTAAGCCTGACTTGAACAGCTAAAACCTTGTCACTTGATCGCCCCTCTGAAACATGCCCCATCTGGCTCTTCTCTCTCTCTCTCATGAGTTTCATATTGAAGGTTATCATGGATGTATTTTGTCATTGTGGGTAGCCAGCTTGAATTGTTGCTGTATGCTTTTCTGTTTTTCAGTGTATGAAACCAGCATTGAGCAACCTATAAACACAGCAAGTAGAATTAGAGGTCCTGAGCGTATGGTAGGGAGAGGTGATATGGAAAGGGAGCTGATATAAAGGAGTTTAAGAAGGAAGAGAGTGTTTTGAAATTGATTATGGTAGTAGTTATATAATACTGCTTGATGTGATTGAACTATAGAATGATATATTTCTGTAATAGCTCCCAAAAAAGTGACTGATAAAAAGAAAATAAAAGAGTGAGATTGGTTCAGGATTCACCCAGTATTAATCCTACCTCACAAGGTGACCAGACATCTGCTTTTTAACATTTGTCCTGCATCCCGGGGTGTTTTAAAATTAAAATAAATATATTAAAATACTATTTTTGCATTATATGAAAATTTTTGTTGTTCCATATAGACCAAATTTTTAATCAAGGACTGCCCCCACCCCTTCGCAGTCAATGGTGTCCCATTTAAAATCTGGTCACTTTATCTAGAGTAAAGACAATTATTTCTTAAAGGGGATTAAAATAACAGGCATAATCCCTCTGCAAAAATAATTAACCCAATAACCCAATAATTAACCCAATTAACCCAATAATTAATCCAAATAATTAACCCAAATAGATTCTGATTCATTGCTGCTCAATATATAACAGAGGAGAATCTTCCTGAGGAATTATAAGCCTGTAGAAATGGGGGCCAAGTCTTTCTTCCACAGAGTAACTGATAGGTTTGAACTTATGGTTAGCATCCAAATGCTTGTCCTTCAGTGCTATCAGGCTTCTTAAAAACAGGTATGTCACTAAATAGTTTACAAAGCAAACAATAGCAATAGCAAAGCAGCTAAGTCTATTGCGTCTATTCTGACTGAGAGCAACGCTGTAGGACAGGGTGGCCGTGCCTCTGGTATTCTGACACTGGGTTCTGGGCAGGGAGGAATGCTCCCTTTTCGCCCACAGAGGGCTTGGTTGCTTTCAATCACTGACCTTGCAGTCAGCAGTCCCACAGGCAATCCCTCCTTCATCAGTGATCCTCAAAGACATGTAGAGACTAAGAGTCACAACTTAGATTTGGGGGGAACACAATTCAATCATGCCACCTTTTGCCTTCCTGAGCCCAAATTCAGGGCCTTACCAGAATCAACATATTTTTACTTCATCACAGCACCTCAAATGTCTTATATAAACTCCATTTTCACAATTTCATCTTCTGAAGCATCTTATCCAAATATTGATAAAACTTAAGATGTATTGCATTATGTGACAAATTATTTACAATATGCACACACACAAATGTAGTCAATAGATGTGTCATTTTTGTGTCTAAAACATTTGATAAATTTTTAAATGTAGCCATTTATATATACTTCTAAAAAGGTAGTTTCATTTGCATTTATAATGTTATCATGTTCCTCATTTAATTCAAATAAGAATAATATTGTTTTTGATTTACAGATATTCCCACATTAAAAATGCAAGCATATATTCTTGAATAAATTATATAAATGTACATATTTTAATGCAAGTATTAAATAAAAATAGAGTTAAACATATATGCCTTGAATAAACTATCTGCATAATACTTTAATACATGTATTCAATTTCTAAATATAGCTATAAGGCTTTATTTTATCAAATTAGTTACACAATTAGGCATTATATAATATGACATATTTTTATGATATGACGCTTCACTCTTTTGAACTCTATTCTGAATCACCCATATTCTCAAGATAGAGCGAGGCTCACTCAGGACCCCGCTACAGGGAATGACTTGTTAGCTGCATACATGTCTGGTCTGTGGTGTGGGGTATGACAAACAAGATGTGAGCAATTATCATCTGTCTTTTTTTTAAGTCATCACTTCATTCTCAATTACATCTGTATTTCTGAAGATACATTTGTTTAATAGAATACAACAGCGTTGATATGCTTGGTTGCATGGTTTTTCTTCTTTAATGTTTATTTTTTGTTGTTCTTTTAATAAATGTTTACCGTTTTTCCTCAGATGGGTTAGTTATTTAGAAATTTCTCATTTTATCTATAAAATGAAATGTTTAAATTATTGCACCTTATACAATTCTGGATGATGACTTGTTTAACTTTTAGACAATTTATGCTTATGCTTATGCTTAATAATCCATGTATGCAATTTAGGAATTTTTCTGTTTTGTTTTGGTTTTTATGTTCCCTGATAAATTGCATAATTTAGAATTAATGTGTGTTGCAAAATGTACATAATGATTTCAAAGAAGTTGCAGAATAATCACAGAATATTTTTATTAGTCATGCACTTTAATTTTGAAAATTAATTCATATGTGTCTCTGAGTGTTCTTGAATCTATGTTTATGAGTTTGTGTGTTTCATATTTACATATATTTTTGAGTATCTGGCAAGTGAAAAAGAAAAGGTAACCATTTCTTCTTTCTCAGCTTCCTCAACACTAGCCATAGTAAATAAGTAAACTTTTAAAAATAAAAAAAAAATAAGATTGTTTATGCTTGGGTAGATATGTGCATTGTGTGTTTTATGGATGTTGGCTGAAGGCAAAGGATACAAGATAGATATTTACTTGTGTTTTATTGAGTGTGGGCGTTCAACTCTGTGAAAGCAAAACGTTATTTAAAAGGAAGGAAAAACAGAGAAATCAAAGTAGCTGAGAGAAGAGACTCTGAAAGTTCCTCCTAACCCTAGAGTAGCTGAGGCAGATGGCTGAAGTGAGGAGGTAAGAGAATGGCATAGGAAATCCCTACGGTCAGCTTAGGAAGGCAAAGCAATAGCTTATGCAATAAGTTATATTATACAAGTTATGCAATCATATATTATACAATAATAAACTGCGCAATAACAAAAAAAATATGAATAACCATAAGAAGATTGGCAATTTGGAACACCCTGTTTTGCTCGCGCCGAATGTGCTAACAGAAAAGGGAATGCTTCATTATTGACATCTGGAAATGTGGAAATGGGTGTGTCGGGGTTGGATGCGCTCACCATCTTTATTCAATCTATGCAGCATCAAGATTTATGGAAGGCTAATTAACAACCTGTGATATGCAAATGGCACATCATTTGCTTGCTAAAAAGCACTTGCTGATGAAGATGAAAGCTTTCAGTCTTCGGTATGGATTACAATTCAATGTAAAGAAAGCCAAAATCCAAATACAGGAAAGTTTGAGTTGTGCAGGCTCTCTTCTCTTTTGGATTCACAATCAAGGCTGGAAGTTACAGTCAAGAGATGATGAATTGAGTAAATCTGCTATCTAAGACCTCTTAACTAAGGTGATCCTGACACCCTTCATGGTATTTCCATTTACCTCATATGCATGTAAAAGATGCATATTGAACAGGGAAGACAGATGAATTGATGCATTTAAAGTATGGTGCTGGAAGGAAATATTGAAAGTTCCACAGACTACCAAAAGTACAAACAAATCTGTCTTGGAAGCAGTACAGCCAGAATATTCCACAGAGGAATTTTTCTGCTTATTAGGATCTTCTTTATTGGAGAGTTATATTTTTTACTTTCTGTTGAGTGCAGAAGGCATTTAAGAGTGAAGAGCTGTAGGACATAGTCAATGTGTACTGCTTTGCACTGAAGATTTTTCAGCATCTTAAAATTTGGACTATGTGGAAATGTATCTTTGGATAATTTTCTTAACACTGTTAGCATAGTTTAGCAACTTATTCTCTAGAGTCTAACCTATAGAATTGTATAGAGAAATGACCTATGTCCCTAGAAACAAATGTAAGAATAACTAGGGGAGATGGTAGAAGTAATATAAAAGAGACAAATAATTGACATGTGCATAAAGATGTGGCAACCCATTCAAAGATCATGTTTTGGAGGAGAGACTGAAAAAATAATCTGTTTCTAAAATTGGGATTATGCTTTCATAGGATACTACTAGCATCTTAAAATCTTAATGATCGGGTTGAGCCCTGGTGGCATAGTGGTTGTGTGTGGGACGACAGCCCACAGGATTGATGGTTCAAATCTAGCAGCAGCTCTCCAGGAGCAAGGCTGGACTTCCTACTCCCACCAGGGCAGTGATGCCACACACACAAAAAAATACACTTAAAAAAATCTTAGTGATCTTTTTCCTTTGTTGTTCATGGCCTACAGTAGGCTTTTCTGCAGCAGATACAGACTCTACAGTAGTGAATGAGATGATGTTCAAACACAAAAGTAATGGATAAAATAAAAATCTAGTCAGTAGGGATACCTTTAATAGGAATGAATTCAGAATGACACCAAAAAAAAATAGGTCATCAGAAAGTTACCAGAAGACTAATACAATCATGGAGTTATAGAAAGTCAACTTTATTGATTTTTAGCATTATTGGTACAGTTATATAATCACAATATATAAGAAATGTTAGACATTCTGAAGGTCAAAATCAAACTCTCTTAGAATATGTGTATACGTTTATATGTATGTATGTATGTATGCATCATGTATCTATGTTTTAGTCTTCATAATTTCAGAATTTGAGCCAGTTTTCAGACCTAGAAAGGCAGGTAGAATGCCTAATTTTGCAGGGAGCAGGGTTTCCTAAGATCACAAATATGTATGACTCATCTAAACTTCTCTCATATGCACACACATAGAAACCATGTCCATTTATTTACATGCAAATACATGAGGGTCAGGATACAATGGAACACCTTTTGAATACATAGAACATGTTGACATCGATACCTGTAGATTCAAAGTGTTATTTTGTCACTTTTATTATAGTCATAGCACTTTAGAATCGGTAATAAATGGAACTTTAAACCAGTTATAAAGCTTAATGCTTCCTTTTTGACTACCGAAATAGTAAATATCCATTTACCAGTCCACTAGCATACAGTTGAATTAGAGAAACATGATGTCTTAAATAGCTAAGTCTTTGTGTCAAATTGGCTGGGCGAGTATTCTCAGAGGTTTGCCAGTTAAGGTAACATTTTGAGACATCTTTAATTTTCATCTCATTGTTCTAGCCACATATTAAACCATATAAAATAAATTACTCTTTTCAGGTGGTGTCAGAATGGTGAGACTCTCTGCAATGGTCCAGACTCTCCCTGGAATATATATATATATATATTTTGGTCAATGTAAATCAAGAGGAGAATGAAAACACTTTAGCTCTGGATGAAATTAAAAGTCCTAAGGAATAAAGCAGTTATTATGTTGCAACCAATTATCCAATGAAAGACTATTCACGAGATAGAAAATCGTTGAATGTGAACCCAGGTTCTGAGGATTTGGCTAATTGAACACAAATAGAAATACAGAATGATAAGGAAAGGAGAAAATTCACCATTCCATAATTTCTGTTATTGGTAGTTGCTACAATGTCAGGTGGAAAGAATATAGAAAGAATTGTAGCTCCAAAGCACATTCAGTTCACTTCAAGCTACAATTTCTGCTAGTTTTTGGATCAAATAGATGGCAGTGAGTTTGAAACAACATACATTGCTAATTTAATACAGCATAGGATACCTGGTGAAAAAAGAAAACTACTTTGATTAAGGACATACTAATAACTGAAGTTCTGTTATCAATAAATAGATCTACCTTCCCTACCTCCCCTTGCATTTTCATCTCTGGGTAAATTTTTTTTGTTTGGTCTTCTATAGTTTATTGTTTCAGGGGGCACAATTCTCATAGATGGCATAGTTTATCAGCAATTTATTATTTGACTGAGACTTTTTTACAAGCAATTTACTATTTGACTAAAGTTTATAAAAGCAATATATATTATTTGAATAAATTTATTATTTGGTCATGGCTTAAGTTCTATATTGAAAGGACATTTTATAGTAATAGTCAGGGAGTTCTAGTCCCTATCAATCAAAAGCATCTGCTTTTGTTTTTTAGCAATTTGTTTTATTTTAAATGTACTGTAGGTTTCTCAGGACTTTTTGTTGTGTCACTGGTCAGAACTATTGCTAGGATTAACATAGCACCACATAATTCTGATCTTAGGCAATAAGTGATGATAATTAATATTGCCTAATGTCTTTGAGCCATTGGTTTCCTTCATTCTCTTTTGCCGCTAGGGAGAGAGGCATCAGCTCCAAGAATAGAGGTCATGACTGTTTGTGGGGCTGGAGGCTCCTGAGGTTGGGACATGAGTGTTTGGTAAAATGACTGAATCCTCTTTGTAGGGATATTATCAATACTATTGCTTTCTTTATTTACTTTTAGTGGTAAAATTCTTGCCTTCCATGTGCAACATTGTTGCTGTTAGATGCCATGGAGCAGTGATCATATGCACAACAGAACTAGCACTGCCCAGTCCGGGGTCATCCTCAACATTGTTTCGATTTTACACCTAAATCCATTGTTGCCCCCCACTGTCCTCTTCATCAAGAACAATATGGTACTCTGGAGATTAGTGTCATCTGACAGTAGGTCTGAGATATGTAAGATTAAAGCTTGCCGTCCTTGCCTCTAGGGAGCACTCTGCCAAGATTTCTTTCAAGACAGATAGGTTTGTCCTTTTAGCAGTCCTTGGGATTTTCAATATTCTTATCCAGTAATACCATTCAAATGCATAGATTTTTCTTCAGTTTTCCTTTCTCTAAGTCCCACTTTTACCTGCATTTGAGAAAATAGCAAATACCATGCCTTGGGTCAGGCACACTTTAGTCCTCAAAGTAACATCTGTGTTTTTCAGTACTCTAAAGAAAGAGGTATTGGGAATTAGATTTAAAAAATGCAATGCTTCTTTTAATCTCTTGAATGCTGGTTTGATGAGCATTGATTGTGGATCCAAGCAAGACAAACTCCTTGACAACTGCAAACTTTTCTTTATTTATCATGATGTTACTCATTGGTTCGTTTGTGGGGATTCTGGCTTTCTTCACACAAAGTTATAATCCATATTCAAGGCTGAAATCTTGAACTACATCAGCAAATGTTTCCATTCCTACTCATCTTTTTTGTTTATTTGTTTGTATTGTCTTATCTGCATATGAGAAATTGATGTCTTATTTTGAGGTTGATGCTATATTAGTTTTCATATAATCCTGCTTCTCTGATGATTTAATTAAGACAAAGATTGAATAAGGATGATCAAGAGCTACAACCCTGATGCACACCATTCCTCATTTTAGGCCATGCAGTATTCTCTAGTTTTACTTGCACATTTGTTTCTTATTCCATGTACAAGTTTCACATAAGCACAATGAAGAGTTCTAGAATTCCCATTATTCTCAAGGTTATATATAGTTGATTTTGATCCACAAAATTAACTATGCCTTGGCATAGTCAATAAAATACAATCTCTTTCTGCTATTCTCTGCTTTGAGCCAAGATCCATCTGACATCAGCAATGATATCTCTTTCTCTCTTCTAATTTGGCCCGGAACTCTAGTAGCTCTCTGACAATGTACTGCTATGACCATTGTTGGATGAGCTTCTGCAAAACTTTACTTACCCTTGATATCAAATCCATTGTTCTGTATTTTGTGTATTCTGTTGAATCATATTTGTTTGAATTGGGAACAAATATGGATCTCTTCCATTCAGCTGGCCAAGAGCCTGCCTTTCAAATTTCCTGACATAGACATAGAAGTATTTGCAGTGCTGCATCAGCTTGTGGAAATGTTTCAGTTGATGAGCCATCAGTTCCTGGAGCCTTGGTTTTGGCAAATACTTTCAATGCAGCTTGAACAGCTTTCTTCAGAACTATTGTTTCTTGCTCATTTATTACCTACTGAAATGCTGGAATGTCAACTAGTTCTTTTTGGTAAAATGATTGTGTATACTCCTTCCATTACTCAATATTTTGCCCACAAAATCTTTTAGTATTGCAACTTGCTCATAGAACCTCTCAATATTGGAACTGAGACTTTATTTTATTTTATAGTCTTCAGCTCTATTAGATTAAAATATGCTAAGCATATTCTCCCTTTTTGGTTTTCTAACTCTACTTTTTCACATATTTCATTATAATATTTCACTTTGTTTTTTAGAGCTTCCTTTTGGAATTTTCTATTCAGCAAGTTATCCAGGTTAAATTCCCAGCCAATATACACCATAGTCACAGAAGCCTGGTGACTAAGTGGTTATGTATTTGGTATTAACTGCGAAGGCAGTCAGTAGTGTGAAACTATCAGCTGCTTCTTCAGAGAAAGGTGAGGCTTTCTATTCCCATAGAGAGTAAGGGTCAGAAACCCACAGAGCAATGCTACTCTCTCCTATTGGGTCTCTGGGTCAGAATTGACTACATGGCAGTGAATTTTGATTTTTGTACATCAAATGAAACATGGTTGTCTCAGTAGAATCTTACATGTTGCTGTGATGTTGAATAGATATCAATGGAACCTTTAGACTGAAACAGAGTTGGGAAGAATTTCCTGGAGAGCTGGTTGTGAAGATTAGCAAATAAAAGCCTTATCAGCCGCACTGGTAGGATCCACAATTCACTTTTGCTGTGCATGCAGTCACCATAAATCATGGGACAACTACTGCACTGCCACGAACAGCAACCTAGCTCAAGCGTTTTTTGTAGTTATTTGGAATAAAATTGCATGACACTAAACTATCCAAGTGCATTACAAATTTACTTTTCCTTCTTTTCAAGTCACCAAACTAATATTTGGATCTAAAGGAAAAAGAATCCGGAGGGTTTTTAAATCTTTGTGTTCACTCTCTCATCTTTATTTGCTGTGTGCATCCTTTTTAAAGGCGTAATCTGTTCAGCTGCACAGTCCAGCTCATCAAATGAAATCAGTGTTACAAAACAAACGCCCTACCTTCTAGTCTATGCAACCTTCTAGCGAGCCTGGCACCTCCACCTTCCACCCCGCACGGGTCTCCCAGAGCATAACTGTGCACGGGAGCAGAAAGCCCAGTCTTTCTCCCACGGAGATGCTGGTGATTTTGCAATGCGCACCATGTGGATCACAGCCCAACTCGTCACAACTACACAATCAGGGTCCCATAAACTCCTTACACATGTGGATTTCCCCTCTCCCCCACTCCCATCTTTCCTCCCCTCCTAATTCTCATCCCTCCTCACTCCCTGCCCCTATCCCCATGCAGACATAGTCCTCATAGTTCTAATAGTCTTATCTTTTGGTGTGAAAATAACTCTCTTGTTCCTTTATTTTTCCCCTCTAATAATAGTGTAATTAAATATTTATCCTTATAAGATTCACTAACTTTGCTAATCTTAATTCCCTAGTTTTATACAAGACTTACAATGTTTATCAGAGACATAATTGGTTTTTATTGATGCATAATAGTCTTTTGTGTTCATGTACCATTCTTATATTGATGGAGTTTTGGGTTATTTCCATCTTTTTGCTATTATAGAAGTTAATTGTATTTATGTATGTATGTATGTATGTATACTTAAACATATCTGTTTCTGCTGTGTTTTTTAGGATATACACCCAGTAGTGGACTTGCAGGATCATAAAGTAATTGTGTTTGCCTTTCTTTACAGAAGTGTTATACATATTTTCATAGTGGTTGTTGTACAATTCTACAGTCATGACAACAATATATGAGTGTTCCAACTCTCCACATCCTCTCCAGCCTTAATTATTTTCCATATTTTTGAATGTTGCCAAGAGTATTGGTGTGAAGTGATACTCTCATTACTGTTTTAATATTTGTTTATCTTACTGCTAATGAACTTGAACATTCCATCATAAGATTGCTGATGGCAGCTTTCATTTTGGAAAACACTCTCTCAAACAATCCATGTTAAAAGGCTTCCTATGTATACTTCAGCCACTCTGGTGGTGAATGACTCCACAAACTGAGTTTGGGCTATTTCTACGGTTGTAATTTCTTTTCTAATTTTAAAATTATTCTAGCAGATTTAAATTTTATATCAAGAGCATTCATACCTCATCAGTTATTGGAATATAGAAATAATACCTCAGCTATATTTATGTATTGATTTTGATGGCTACTGATTTTCATGTAGCTATGTTTGGGACACTTATTGATGAAGATCTTCTTACTCTCGATGTACAAAAATTAATCTGGAAGTAGGAAATCAGAAAACTCCTGTCAGAAAATAACTTATGAGATAACATGTGAGATTGGGGATTTTAGCAGAATTCATTGTTAGTGTCATAAATTGGGCATATTCACCTTTTCATGCAAGTTTCTACATTTTGCCCTCTCCTTTGTCTCCTTAAAGAAGCCCTACTGGTCCAATTGCTATACACACAGGTGTTACCAAAATAACTGGTAATACAAACCATCGCAGAGATTCCACAGAAGAAAAATCTTGATATTGGTTCCTAGAAAGACTAAAGCAAGAACCATAAAACCAAAACCCACCCCATCACATTGGTTATGAGCCAAAGCAACGGTACACAGGGCTCACAAGACTAAATACAGCATCCCTTTACCTTGCTTAATTCACACCATTTATTAAAGAGGACACTTCTTATTTCTTGGCACAAGAGAGCTGTTCTTAAAGCACAGTGAAGAATAGTATCAAAGTCCAATAGACCAAAGCCATCATACTAAACGATGGGGGAAATGACTTCACTAAAATGGCTTTCGTCTGAGAGATGGCATTCATTCTTCAAAACTTCAAGCTATCTTTACTTTGATTTGTAAGAGTTATATCTTTCTTTAACTTTTAATTTTATTTCAACCAAATACTATGAACAATTGTAACTTCTCCCAGAATTATTAAAGTTTTTGAAGGATGAACATATCAAATATTCAATTATTGTTTTAGCTACAGGCCCATGTTTCTAAAAATAAAAGACACTATCTCATGTAATATCCTGCTGCTCATAACTGCATCAGCAATGTACATCTTTATATAATGGTACATAGCTTCTGTTGGAAAACACAATACCACGAGCAGAACAGCTCTCTTTGTCCTTTGTTAACCCAATAGTTCTTAAACTCCATACCCCAAACAAGTAGCCTTAGCAAAAGAAAAATACAGTGTAAATATTTTCTACTCTCAAGGAGAAATCAAAGGAAGTGGGTAGATTAAGATATTAAGGGGTTTATTAGCTGTTCATACTGTTGAATATGTATTGGATGATCAAAAATGTATAAAGCTTCATATAACTCACCATAAAGACATTATTAAAGAAAAGGAATGCTAGGTGGGCTTTATAATTTTAAAGAGAATGTAAATATATTTTATGTGCATGCCAATTTTAAAAGATCCATTCATACCCCACCTAGTGCCCAACTTACACTAATTTACATTTGTTAAATAGCAAAAAGAGGAATACATAGCTGATCTGAGACTTTTGTAAGTAGACTAGCACTCAACACTGATAAAAATCAACCTGGTGGGCTGAGCCCCGGTGGCATAGTGGTTGAGTGCGGGACTACGGCCCACTGGCTTGGCAGTTCAAATCCAGCAGCCGCTCTCCAGGAGCAAGGCTGGGCACCCCACTCCCATCAGAGGGCAGTGATGCTCCCCCACCCCAAAAAAAATCATCCTGGAAAGCAAGGCAGAGGAGAGAGAATAAATGAAAACCATCCTAGAGTTTGATAGTCTTATCATCCTGCTGAAATAACAAATAACAATAATGAAGATGTTTTGTTTGATTTGACTGACCAGGACAATTGTAAAGGGCACTAATTTTGGGAAAATAATCAAAGAAAACATGAACCGTAGTAGCCACATGTGGGTTGGCTGAACCAGGAGAATCTACTTTAGAATACATAGAAATTCCTGTAAAGGGGAGATTACCTGTGGTCTAAAGAGAGTGTGAGTTATGGTGTTGTTTTTGTTTTGTTTTCTGAGCTACGGAGTTTTAAGATATCATTTTGGAAATGAAGCTGTGGGGCTATTATGGAGGAATAGCTAAGAAATGTAATGGCTTCAAAGTGGTGATAAAATTAGATTCATATGTATTTTAATATTTTCTTTTTTTCAAAGCTACAGAAATCTTTGTCACATGGAAATATCAAACTATGAAGGTAGTTTTTCTGAATATATTCTCCATATGGGTCTGTACATTTCTCTAGGAAGTACTTCTGTCTCTATAGCTGTTTCCCCAAAGAATTCTGAACTCTTTGATTGATACCATGTCAGGATAGCAGTTTGGGTTTCTTGAGGTGCAAGTTCTTTGCCTAAAAAAAGAGAATTTTTTTAATAAGTCATCTTATTGGGGGCTGATACAACTCCCATCATGATCAATACATACATCAATTGTAAGCATACCACGTTTGCCCACCTGTTGCCATCATCACACCTGAAACACCCTCCCTCCACTTAGGCATCCAGTACCAGCTTCCCATATTTCCCCTCCCTCCCACTTCCCCCATGAACCCTTAACAATTTACAAATTGATATTACTTTTTAATATTGTACTCTGTACTCTGATGTGTCCCTTTACTCAGTTCCCCATTGTCCATACTCCCGCGAGGAGGTTATATGGAGATCCCGGCAATTGGTTTCTCCTTACACTGCACCCTCCCAGTATCACTACTCCCACCACTGGTTCTAAAGGGATCATCTATCCTGAATTCCCCATGTTTCTGACTCCAGTGTACATCCCCTAGTCTAGCTGGATTTGAAAGGTAGTAGTGGGATCCTGATAGTGGGTGGGAGGAAGCATTTGAGAACTAGAGGAGAATTGCATACCTCATTTTGTCCACACTGTACCATGATTGTCTCCTGTCTTTCCTGCATCCCCTCTGTAAGGGGATGTCACTTCACCTGCTGAGGGGCTTTAGATCCCCAATCAGTATACTCCTCATTTATAATGATATAATTTTTAGTTCTTTGATGCCTGATCCCTGTGTTGTCAGTGATCATATCCAGGAGATGAATATGCAATGTTAAATTTTTTAGTTCTTGAATCCTGATAACTGATCCTTTTGACAACTCATGATCCACAATCTAATTTGCTTCTTCCTTGTGGGCCCTGTTGCTTCTGAGTTATTTGACTGCTTACCTTCAAGCCTTTAAGACCCCAGACACTACATCTTTTGATAGCCGGGCACCATCCACTTCTTCACCACACCAGCTTATGTACACACTTGTCTTCAGTGATCATGTCGGGAAAGTGAGAATCATGGAATGCCAATTTCACAGAACAAAATATTCTTGCACTGAAGAAGTACTGAGTGGAGGGACAAGGCTCACCTGCTCTCCTAATACTAACACTTTAAGTATATGCACATTGATCTATTTCCCCACTGTCCTATATAAATATATTCACTTATGTACATGCTTGTATCATGCCTGTATTTAGACATCTATAAGTGTCCTTTACTGCCCAATTATTTCCTCAAATTCTTTTACTTTCCTCTTTTCCCACAATCATGCTCCACTTCTATTTGGGTTTCAGTATTTTCTCTCTGTTACATTACTCTTGATCAGTCCCTATCAGGCCTCTCACACCCACCTTGTCAATGATTTTGAATCTCTTGTTATTCCCTTGTCCCTGGGCTTGTTAACATCACAGCCTTTCCCCCTCTTCCCTACCTCCCATGTCCCCTTTCCTCCACACACACCCTGGGACCATCAGTCCTGTCATTTTTTACCTCCAGGTGGTTCATCCAGCCTACCTTATCTAGACAGATCTGCAGAGACAACAATATGTACAAAAAACACACGCATCTTAAGATGAAGCAACCAAAGAGACTAAAATGATGATAACAACAAAGAAACCCCAGTGTCTCATATATATATATATATATATATATATATATATATATATATATATATATGTGTGTGTGTAAAAAATAAAAATAATAACAAAATAAAAACCTGTAAATATTTCAGGGTCTGTTCGTTGACCTCCAGGAGTGCCCCTCGGTTGAGTCGGATGAGGTACCACATCCTGACCCAAAACATAACCTTGGCATTCCATCTAGAATTCCATGCTCTTTTGTACACCCTTTGACAGGGTATAATCGCAATCCCATTTCTCCACTGTTGTCCCCAGTGGGCCTTGGGTGAGCAAGGGAAGTCGTATTTCATAGTGGGTTCAGTCACATAAATCTGTGCATCGGCTCTTCTGAGTGGGAATATCGTTCTGAAGAATCGGTGAGCCAGAATGCACTTTATTCTCCCTTTCTCCCTCTTCATTTATTCTCATGTGCTCTTGTCAGGCATAGCTCGCTTCCCAAGCAGCAACATCAGTATTGTCCTCCAAAGCCCACTCTCCTGGGGAGAGAAGCAGCTGTCCACATAGTTGGGATTGGGATTGGGTGTTCAGACATCTCCACTGATTCCTCATTCCATGCCATCACACTGTATTCACTTTCTGGGACTCTGGGTTTAAGTTTAATCCCTCTTTCCCTATGGATAAATAAACAATATGCTCCCAATGGGTGGATTAGTACCCCATTCCCACTTTACACATCACAACTCCCTCACCCACCCCAGTTGGCTACCATATTTAGCCCTGGATTTTTGGTCTGGCCACCACCATACTACCTGGACCACGCCCAGGAAATTATGTATACAGCAACTTATTCCAATGCCCCTTTTACATTTAAAAAATATTACTAAGCTTACCTCAGCAGACTTATGTTGTACATATCCTTGTACATACGTGGCTAAATTTACTTAGCATAATTTCCTTCAATTCTTCCCATGAAGTGATGTGCATCATGTGTTCATCACTGCTTTTCAGTGATGCATAGTACTCCATTGTATGTATGTACCATACATTGTATGTATGTACCAACTGATGAATAACCCATTCATCAGTTTATTGAAATTTGAAGTGCTTGCAACAACTTGCGATTGTGAACTATTCTGCGATGAACATTAGAGCACAGATGTCTGATTGTAGATTGTTGCTTGACTCTTCTGGGTATATACCTAATAGAGGGATTGCTGGGTCATATGGCACCTCAATTTCCATCTTTTGTAGTTATCGCCACATTGATTTCCATAGTGGCTGCACACACCTACAGGTCCACCAGCAGGATAAGAGTTCCTATCTCCTCACAGTCTCTCCAACATTTGTTGCTTTCTGAGATTTTGAATTGGGCTATTCTTGAGGGTGTTAGGTATCTCATTGTTATTTTGATTTGCATTTCTCTTATGGCTAATGATCAGGAACATTATCTCATATGTTCACTGTCCATTCATATTTCTGTCTCTGAAACTTCTGTTCAGATACGATGCTCACCTCCTCAGTGGGCAGTTAGTTTTGCTCCTTTTGGAAGGTATCAGGGTATGGTAGATTTTAGTAATAAGGTCTTTATCTGATTTATCATTGCTAAAGATGTTTTCCTAGTCCTATTACTCTCTTGGTGAGTTCTTTCGATGTACACAGGTGTTTTAACTTCAGTATATCCCACTTGTCTATTTGTGCCTCCTGTGTGTTTCTGTACTTCCCTATTTCTGATAGTCTATGTAATCCCTGTGCCAAAATTCTCATATTGGTCCCAATTCCCTCATTGATGGCCCTAACAGTGTGGGGGAGTACCTTGAGGTCTGTGATCCACTTTGAGTTTATTCTAGGACAGGAAGTGAGGTAAGGGTCTTCCTTCATTTTCTACAGGTAGATATCTATTTTGTCTAGCACCACTTGTTGAAAAGGGCATCTGTTTCCCATTTGATATTTTTGGGGCCCTTATCAAAGATCAGTTGTCTGTATGCTGATGTTTTTATATCTGGGTTTTAGGTTCTTTTCTTTTGTTGGAGTGTCTATCATTATGCCAATACCATGCTATTTAGGCCACTGTGGCTGTATAGTATGTGCTAAAGTCAGGTAAAGCAAGCCCTCCCATGATGTCCTTCTTGAGGAGTTCTCTGCTAATTCTGGACTTCTTCACTGTCAATATGAAATTAGTAATCATTTTTTTACATATTTCTTAAGAAGAATGAGGGTAATTATATCAGAATTGCATTAAACTTGTTTAGTGGCTTGGATAGAACTTACTTCTTTATTATATTTCATCTTCCAATCCACCAGCATCCATTTGTTGTTTTCTGAAGCTCTTGTTTTCTAGTAATTGTGTTCTGTAATTTTGATCATATAGATCTTTCATTCTTTTAGTCAGATATATCTCTAGATATTTCAATTTATACTTGGATATCGTGAAGGGTACCTCTTTTTTCTAATCTTCTCTTTTGTGGTCTTATGTGCACAGCAGTCTGATGGACTTATTGATCTTGTATCCTGCCACTCTGCCATACTCCTTTACTGTTTAGAGAACTCCCCTTTTGGGGTTTTCCATATGTAAAAACATATCATCTGCAAATAATGATAATTTCATCTTCTCCTTCCCCAGGTGAATATATTTTATGTCTTTTCTTTGCCTTATTCTGTTAGCTAAAACCTCCAGCACAATATTAAATATGAGTGTGGACAAGGAACATCCTTGCCTGGTCCCCCTTTTCAGTGGGATTGTGTTCATCTTTTCTCCATTGATTATCATGTTGGCTGTTGGTTTTGCATATATAGTTTGCATTGTCTTGAGGAATTCCCCTTCTATTTATATCTTCTTGAGTGTCTTAAACAGGAATTGGTATTGGAGCTTGTCAAATGCTTTTTTCTCATCTATTGATATTACCCTGTGGTTCTAATAGTTTTTCATGGCAATGTGGCTAATGATACTAATGGTCTTTCGTATGTTAAACCAATCTTGCATCCTGGGTGTGAACCCCTCTTGGTCATGGTAAATTATTTGTTTTATATACCTTTGCATGCTATTGGCCAGTATTTTATTAATGATTTTTGAATCAATGTTCATTAGGGATATTGCTCTGTAGTTCTCAATTCTTGTGGGATCCTTGCCCCGTTTCATGATCAGTGTTATATTAACTTCCAAGAAGGAGTTCAGGAGTTTGCCATCTTTTCTAATGTTTTGGAAGAGTTTGTGAATGATTGGTGTTAGCTCTTCCCTGAATGCTTGGTAGAATTCTCCTGCAAAGCTATCTGATTCAGGTGATGTTTTGGTTGGTAACCCCTAGATAACCTTGTCTGTTTCTTCTATTGTTTTATGTCTATCAAGATTCTTGATGTCCATTGTGGATAATCTAGGGAGGGACTGCTTTTCAAAGAATTTGTCCATGTCTTCCAAGTTGTTGAATTCATAGGAGTACAGACCTTTGTAGCAATATGTAATTATCCTTTTGATTTCATTAGGATCAGTTGTGATGTCCCCTCTTTCATCCCTCATTCTTGCTATTGTAATTTTGTCTCATGCTTCTTTGGTTAAATCTGCCAGTGGTTTGTCAATTTTGCAAATCCTTTCAAGGAAGCACCTTTTAGTAATATTGTGTTTTTCACATTGTTTATTATTTTCCCTCTCCTAAATCTCAGCCTTGATTTTTATTATTTCTTTTCTTTTGCTATTAGTGGGATTGTCCTGTTGATTCTGCTCTAGTCATAGATTCTGTGCCAGCATATTAGTTTGAGACGCTCTTCCTTTTTCAGATGTGCGTGTATTGCTATGAAACTTCCTCTGATAACTTTCTTTGCTGTGTCCCATCTGTTTTGGTATGTCGTGTTTTCAGTCTCATTGATTTCTAGACATTTTTGAAATTTCATCTCTGACCTGGGCCAGTGTGCAGTCCTTTTGCAATAGAGAAGTATTCATCCTCCAATTATTTGCTCTAGTTTTCTTCACCTTCCTTTTGTTGATTTCCAACCTTATGGCACAGTGGTCTGAGACAGAGTTACATATAATATCAATGTGCTTAAATTTATGTAGATTTTCCTTATGTCCCAGCATGTGATCTAACTTCAAATATGTTCAATGTGGGCATGAAAAGAATGTGAATTGAATTTTATTTGGATGAAAATCTCTGCAGTTATCTATCAAGCCATATTGTCTAATTGTAGTGTTTAGATCTCTCAACTCCTTGTTGAGAGTGATATATTAAAGTCACCCACTATAATTGTTGAGATTTTGGTTTGTTTTATCAATTTTTGGAGTGTTTGGCTTAGATATTCAGCAGGTCTCTTATTGGGGGAAATTTATGTTTAAAATGCTTATCAGTTCATTGCTTATCGTTCTCTTGAGCATTGTGTCTCTCCTTTACTCTTTTTATTGTTTGCCCTTTGAGGTCAATTATACCTAAGATTAGGATTGCTGCACTTGTTTTTTTTGAATTGCTGTTTGACTGGTATATTTTTCTCCAGCTTTGTTTATCAATATATTTTTTTCTGTGATCTTAAGATGTGTCTCCTGTAGTCAGCAGATAGAATTTTTCTGTTTTCTAAGCCAGTCTATTAATCTCTGTTTCTTAAGTCCTGAATTCAATCCATTGATATTCAGGGCTATTGCATCTATTTGTGCATTCTGTGCTGCCATTTTGACACTCATGTGTTGGGTGTTTTTTCTATCTCCTTGGGTTTCTTTTTTTGGGCATCACTGTCCTCAGGTGGTGGGTGAAGGAGGCCCAGTCTTTGCTCCGTGGAGCTGGAATTGAACCTCCATCCCAGTGGGCCTCAGTCCCATGTACAACCACTATGCCACTGGGGCTCAGTTCACTCCATGGGTTTTGTCCATGTCTGTTTGTGGTTCATTCCTGCCTTTCTTCCATCACAGAGCCAGAGTTATCTAGTGGGCTGTTATCTCTTTGATGGTTTCAGGGTAGAATCATACTGTGTGCATCTCTTTTGTATGTGCTTAGTGATTGTTGTTCTTCTGCCCCCATTGTGTTGGTGAGTATCTTTTGTTGGGCTTGGTTCCTTTTAGTACATCCTTTGAGATTTTCCTTGCCTGAGAAGATACTCATTTCTCTATCAACTTTGATAGATAATTTGGCTGGTTAGAGTATTCTTTGGTTTGCATTATTTTCCTGCAATTTTCAGAATATGCTACTCCACTCTCTCCTCTTCATTGATAGGTCTGAATATATTTGTATCTGCTTGTCTTTATATGTGATTGCCAGTTTTTTCCTAGCGGCTCTCATAATTTTTCCTTTTCCTCATAATTAAATAGTTTAGGAACTGTATGCCCTGGTGTTCTCTTCTTTGAGTTCAGTCTAGCTGGCATTCTCTTGGCGTCCTGGATGGTTGTCTCATTTTCCTTCATTAAACCAGAGAAGTTTTTCCCCAAGCATTCCATCACTGTTTTGCATGTTGGTTTCCTTGATGCACTTTCCTCTGGTAGACAGATATTTCTAATGTTGATTTTTTTTACGTATCATCAGACAAAGTTCTGAGGTTTTCTTCTGCTTATCTGATGGATTTGCTACACTTCTTCTCAGGTTTATTAATTTCAACTTGCAAGTCCTCTAAGTCATTGGTCCTTTTCTCTGCCTCCTCCATTCTCTTGATGAAATCTCAAAGTTTACTACGAACTTGTGTTTGCTCCCCCTGTACTTCTTGTATTTCCCTTTGATGCATTCCTTTATCTTCTTTATCGATTCTTTCTTCTTCTGCAGTACATCACTCATGACCTGTCTACATCTTAGCAACATTCAGAAGATTTCTTTATTTGCTTGATCAACCTCCACATTTCCCATGATTGCCGTTAAGTTCAGCAGGTCATCTCGCATTGGATTTGGTTTCTCTTTTCTTGTTGACTCTTTGGAAGCAGCTTGCTGGTTTTTGTTTGGTTTATTGGAACCAGGTGGCATTGCCCCTGCTGTCTCAGAGGCCTGGGCTCTCTCTTTGGGAGATTGGAGTTGGATTTTCTGTAGGCTGCTTTTAGCCCACTGCCTTGAGGAGTTGTGTTTCCCCTTTGTCCTGCCGTGGTTTCCCTCTGGCCTTCTCTTATGCTTTGTGTTTCAGCTTCCTTCCCATCACCTCAGGAACTATTTGCAGTTGAGCACTTTGCAGGTCTGATAGAAATTGTTCACCGAGTGCAGTGGAGTGGGTTTAGGGGATGGGTTAGGCATTGGGTGATCTGTTCCTTGCTAGGGACACTTCCCACAGGTAGGATGGTGGGAGGGAGACCTGCCACTGGCATGCAGAATCATCACTCGCTCAGAGCACAGAGGGTAGGGCAGGATTGAGCTAGAAGATTCGAACGTGCCTTGGGGTCACTCCTAGTACTGGGTTCCTACTGTCCAGCTGGAGCAGGATCTGCCACACTTGTGTCTGCTGTCTGGTGGGTCCTAAGCATAGAGGTTGTGTGAGACTCTCTGACTGTGTGTGGTATTGGGGCACAGGAGCCTGGCAAGGAGGATGCCGCTTGGCACTGAGCATAAAGGCAGGTGGCAGAGCAAAAAACCTCTGGCTGCCTTGTCGCGTTTGCATGCTGGCCTCCTGAGTGGGGCAGGGGCTGGTTTTGACTGCACTGCTCCAGACATGAATCACTTGGGGTAGGAAGTGGGGGCTGCAGGTCTGCGTGGGGTGTCCCCCTGGACACGCTGGCGTGAGGAGGCGTGTCTGGTGATTTGTGCCGGTGGCTATGGAATGTGGACCTCTCTGGACTCAGGTCATGGAGTGGGTGCCATGAGCTTTGCAGCCATAGAAACAGCAGTGTCTGTGGGGGGTGCCATTGTCCGTAGGGGCTGCAGGCATCTGTGGGGGTGTGGGGGTGTCCGTGGAGGCACAGGCATCCTTGGGAATTGCTGGCATCGGTTTGCGCCTGCTTCTGGTTTAGAGGAGGCCTCTGAGCTTTCTTGGGGGTCAACAAACCAATTTGGCAGCCTCACCAGCTCCCAGAGCTTCCCCACTCACCAATCTCCTGGAGGTCCAGGTGTTAGCTACCTATCTGGCCACCATCTTCCCACTTAAATTTTTTTATAATTTACAATTTTGATTTAAAATCTCATGATTTAGATAGTAGATTAAATATTTTCCTTCACAGGAAGAATTATACACAAATGTATGAAGAAGGAAGTTTAGTATATGCAGTAGACCATAATTTACTTTTTTGGTTTGTTTTCAATATGACTATAATAGAGGTCTAATATGAAATATTTAATATCTCCACTTACCAATATGCATTATATATTGCTGTTCATAATTTCTCAGTAGACTTAGGGCTTTTTTATAGACTGTTGTTCTTTTCTGAAACTTTACTTACATCAAACTGAAATTATTCACTGCAACAATATACATGTTCAATGTAATTTGAAAAACTCTTTGGACAAAAATAATAACAACAAAAATATCCAAGTTGCTAATGTGAATCAAGGGTATAAAAAATTCATATACCCCCAAACTGAAATTCTTTTTATTCTGTTGACTGAGGAAATAATAGTATCAATTAAGAATTTGAAAATATATCGAGTTAATCTTTTATGTATATGTATACTTTTATACAAATCATTTTATTAGGGGCTCATATAATGCCTATCATGATCAATACATACATCAATTCATTCCAGACCACATTTGCACATTTGTTGCCCTCATCAGTCTCGAAATATCCTCCTTCTACATAGGCCCCCAGTATCAGCTCCCCATATTTCCCCTCCTGCCCTCCTCCCCATTCTTCATGAGCCCTTAGTAATTTACAAATTGTCATCATTTTGTCATATGGTACACTCTCTGATGTTTCCCTTCACTTCCCTGTTGTCTGTATTCCAGGGAGGAGGTGATATGTAGATCCCTGCTATTGGTTCCCCCTTTCAACCCCATCTTCTCTCCACCCTCCAGGTACCACCACGCTCACCACTGGTCTTGAGGGGATCATCTGTCTTGAATATTTTTATTGTGAAATATTATGAAAATAAGCTAAAATTTCAAGAAATGAACATTAGTTACATTTATTCTCTTCTACCCATACCATTGGAATACCTTTCACAACATTTTTAATAGTATGAGAAAATAGGTAGGGCAACTATTCAACAACTAGTTTAATGACCTACTTGCTCTAATCACCATTTTAAGTATTTAAAAAAAATGATATACTGAAAAGTAATTCATTATTTCTTACAATTAGTACTTAAATAGGAACAACTAATGAGATCCACATTGGGTACCTGGGCAGCTATCCACTTTAGAGAGAATCCTAAATATACATGTGATTTTAAAACTGGCACTGAACTCAATAAAAAATTGGGTATCAGCTATGCCAAACTGGTGCAAATGAGCATAATCTCACCACTTGATAGAATGTAGAAAAATAAGAACAAGAAAAGAAAAACTTGTACATCACAAACATACATACGATGAATCTAACAGACACAGCATCAATAATGATGAAAACATTCTCAGGCATTAATGTAGTCTATTTCTGTTATACACGGAGATGCAGTCTCTCCATCCTAAATTTGTACTTAGATTTCTTACATAATCCAACTCTGAAGAGTTCTTTTGAGTTTGGACTTGCTACATTCCCCATCTTTCAGTAAGTTGTAGGTAAAATGCACTGACATTCTAAGGTATATTTGTGCATTCTTCTGGAAGTGCATAATATATTCAAACTTCCTTGTCAAAAATCATAATTCAAAGAACCAACTGTTCCCTTTTATTCTCTTATTTATATGAGGTGATAGAATCTTAGATTGGGTTTGGTTCTGGTGCACCTTACTCCTCAATATAACAGCTTTGCTGTGATATGCTTTACAGATATTGTTTGCAGTAGATTTGCCCAAATGTCAATTTTGTTTCTTTATTGCTGCCTCCACGAGTGTTAGGCATAGCTCCAATTAAAATGAAAGACTCAACAGCCTCTATATTTGCTCCATTTATCATGATGTTACTTATTGGTCTAGTTTTGTTGAAGTACAATCCATACTGAAGGTTGTGGTCTTTGATAATCAGTAAATGCTTAAAATCTTTTCTTCAAGCAAAGTTATATCATATACATCTCCCGGGTTGGTAATGAGTCTCCTCAATATTCTAGATACAATATTGTTACACATGTATATATAATAATGAGTCTTGATACAATACTATTCTTTAGATAGTCTCAATTATTGAATTATTTGCTAAGTATACAGAGTAAATAAGTATAGTAAAAAACAACAAAAACTTTGAAGCACACATTTCCAGATATTAAACCACATAATACCCCTGTTCTACTCAAATTACTAACTCTGTGTAGATGTACTATTTCCACAGAAGTACAACTATACAAACATTCTTCTCAATATTGCCCACAACTTGTTACAATGCACACAATCAAGTGCAATGAATAATCAAAACATGCACACACATACAAATCTAGTACTTGCTTTACACCAAGATCCATTTGACATTAGCACTTATATCCTTCATTCCTCATAATCTTTTGAATCTGGTTTGAATACTTGGCAGATCACTATTGATGTAAAATATTAGCTGTATTAGCATTTCATGTACATTAATTATAGAGAAAATCTTATAATACCTAAAATGTCATTTCGATTCTTAGCTCTGTTGACATTCTTTTATCTTCTATCCGAAATACAATTAATTGACTGTCAATTTAACCACATTATTTTTACTCTTTATAGTTATATCCCTGAGAATTTTTATTATATAAACCAAAACAAAATTGCTGTGCAAGGTTATAACAATTTGTAAGAGCTCAGAGCAGAGGTATTTTGCATGATAGATATAGCTTTAAATTTGTTTAGGATTCTACCAATAGAGAGATGAGAGACAGCCTATTTAAATTATGTTAAGATGTTTGCAATGTTTAAAGCATCAATAGTTATATAAATCCACACAAATTCATGATATATACACATCTAGATATATAGATAAACCTTTCCTGTGTTAAATGTTTCTATAAATTGAATTATTATCACTAAATATAATTTTATTTTCAAAATTCAGTATAAAACTTCAGCTCTAATGAAATGTATATTCTGATCCAAATGAAGTGTCTAATAACAGGCATACTACATTTATTAAAAATCACAGTAATGTGTCTAATTTTACCAGCTTTTAAAATTTTAGATTCTGATTTTATTTTCTCAAAAATTCCATATTATAATTGAGTTCTTTTCTTTTCATAACTTATAGTACTGAAACATGGTGTAGGAATCTTATGTCATTATACCCTAAGATAAAAAATAGACCTACAGACCAATTTGGACAGTAAAAATACTAATAAATACATTAGCTCTGGAGCTTTATTATAATTTTAAAATGATATTCCAATTTTAAGTCAAGATTTTCATGTGTTTGACTTTCCCTTGAAATATTGCACAGTCTTTCTGTTGTTTGTAGACTAGATATTTGAAGTTACATGAAAACAGTTCTTTATAGCTTCATATAATAAAAGGTTAAGTTTAGATGCATCATTTATTTTGAGGTTTAAGTTTGTCCTGTCATGAAAAAAATCGGCATTTTGACAATGGTTTCTTCCTATCATACCATTTCTTATGTCTAACAGACAAAAATAACTGCTTCTGAAATATTCTTGCCAGTTTTTTTCTGTTCTTTATGATATAAGTCTATTGGGACACTTCCTTGTTTCTAGTCATATGTGTATATCTGTTAACATGAACTTCTTTCACAAAGTTATTTCTTCCTCTCTTTGTTGTAAACAAATGTTACACCTTACTCAAAAGACCTGGAACAATAGAAAATGCTGTGGAATTTTAGAAAAAATATATCCTTTTTGCACTATCTCAAATCATTGTGTCAAATATTTTCTAAAAGCATGTGATTTCATTCAAACCAGAAAATACTGAAATTGCCCCTAGCTGAATTTAGAATAAAACAAAACATACACTGTTGAAAAACAAAGCAACACACAACAATCAAAAGCAAATCAAAATAAGAATACAAAAATGAAAACTAATATGTTGAAATGTTTTCTTGTTCACAGCCTACAAACCATATGCTTAAAACTATTGTATTTTGTTTTAAGAAGGGAACTAGCACAGATGGTATGTGTGTTGATGGTAAGCTCAATTAAGCCAGACATTTGTTAAGAAATATTTCCATATTTTTCTGAAATACTGTCCATATTTTTTATTATCTGACCTGATTTCGATATGGAATTTAAATGACAAGTGTGAACCAATAAAATAATTAAATATTTAATTTATTCTAAGTCTGAATGACTGTTTTTAGGCCTGAGTACTATATTAAAAAAAGCTGTCAACATTGTTGATAAAGCTGCTATGTTTTCAAACTTTGCTCAAAATTAAGCTTTCAATCTTATTCATGGATTTATTTCTGTATATCATTAAAGCCCATAGTCAAGAAATGTTAATGAAAGTTTTCAATGTATGTTTTCAATGCTGGAAAAAAATCATTTTTCTCTCTGCTTATATTTGCTGAGTTGTGATTCACTATATCACTGTGACTTTGAAATGTCACTGTGACTGAGACAAATCAAGTATCTCAAATGTCTCTATTAGATCACACTATCAACTGTCACAAAGTCTATTAATGGTATTTATTGCCTACAGAGTTGTACCATTCCAAGTGTACTCACAATTTTAATGAAGAATAGTTTCTTATAAACATCAATGTCATTGTAAATATCTGTTAAGATAAGATACCAGCTACACATTGAGTGGATAAACCTGAGAACATAGATTTTCAGGTCCCATTGTGATATTTTAACTGAACAGCACAGAAAATACAAAGATACTCTTAAACAAGTTGAGATGTTACACTCCTGATGTATTTACTTACATCAAGATATAATCATCAAGTTACATGATGATTAGTTTTATGTACTTGAACAAGATTTTCCTCTGACATAATTTATTTTCATTTTTTCAATGATAATGATATTAATTTTTTCAGAGAATAATTTGAAAGTTAAAGTTATGACATACTAGTACATGTCTGATCAAATTGAACATATTAGCTTCTTCATTTTTGTATTTTAAAAATTATTTCAGGCAGTATTTCAAATTAAAATTTGCATTAGTCTAATTTCTTTATTTCCATAGTCACTAAAATATTTCAAGGCAAAAGCAGAAACATTTTATTTTCTCTGTGTAATGGCTTCCATAAAAATTCACTTCAGAAAAAAAAATTCACTTCAGTTATTTTAAATTTCTATCTGAAAGCTTAGTTAATTTTTACTTCATTTTCTCTAGAATATAATTAAAATGCAAAGTAGAATTTTAGAAATGTGTATAATTAATCCCACAAAGCAATAATTTAGAAATATTTGTCCTTATAGTAAGCGATTTTTGAACACACATCTGCTCTCACCCTCCCCCACCCCAGTCACCACTCAAATCCTTCCAGTTTCATTACCCCTTAAACATAAATAGTGGTCCTGAGTGACTTTTGAAAAAGAAGAGAAATTAGAGTAGAAATGGACTTGAAATCTTTAGTGAAAACAAGTTCATCTCAAACAATCCAACAAGCAAAGAAAAGAATAAGCAGTTTTTTTCTTTATATTTTCAAAAAATAAGCAAATACACATTTAGGGTGTTATGGGCCATGCACGATTTTGTCACAGCTTTTCAACTCTGCCATTTTTGTACATTATCTGTCATAGATAATACATAAATGAGTCTGACTCCATTCTGGGACAACTTTATTTGCAAAAGCAGGTTAAAACAATAATGAGATACCAATGCAAATTTAACAGAATGGGAATATTTTTAATATATTGGTCATTCAAGTTTTCATCACCCGGAACAGAGTAACTCTTCATCACTGCTTGTGGAAATGTATATGATAGAACATATCTGGCTGTTATCCAGGCAGTTTCTTACAACACGAAACATATTCTCTAAAAATCTTGCTTCTCAGTAATGACCAATTTTTAATCAAATGCTGGAATCACCAAGATACCCATTAACAGATGAGTGTTTTTAAAACTATGAATCCAGATATTGAAAGTAATATTCAGCATTAGAGAGAAATAAATAGTCAATCTAACAAAAGACATCTATGTATAAAATATGTCTACTGTTAAGTGAAAGAAGATTGAGGGATTGTCGGTGTAGTTCAGTGTTGGTTTAATAGTGCAGGATTCTCTCCTTATCCATCAGGGGTCTACTGTCCATTCCAGTGGCCACACAGAACTCACTGGGAGCATTCATGATAAAGGACAGTAAGGAGGCTGATACATTGTATGCAAGTGAGAAATGCTCAGGACACTTTATGTATGTATGTTTTTATTTATTTATTTAACTAATTATTTTACTGGGATATGCATCACATATCATGCATTTTGGTAATTCAGTTACATTAAGAAAGTTTGTACAAACATCACAACAAGCAATTTTAAAGCATTTTCTTCTTGTACTCTTTATTGCCAGCTCTCCAATTTCCCCCATCATCAGGATATATTACAAAGTTCTTTCAGGTTTGCTAATATATGTGCAGAGGGTCATACCACTCCACCATAAGCTTCAATCTGAATGCATTCAACTCAAGCTCTGTGTATCAGCTTCCTGAATTAAGTGCCAAAGATGGCACTCAGCTCCATTCCCAAGGGTCAGTAAGCCAAACTTTGCCATTTAAATGCCCAGAGGCACCTCACTCCATAAGCTAGCCTATTGCACAAAAGCACTCCAGGGTTTGGGAAGTTCACCCCTTTTTTGATAATCTCACTTCTGTTTCTGCTGCTGCTCCTCTGATATTACTGCTGTTTTCTGGATCCAGTTGGTTCACTCAGCAGGAATCTCAGGAGCAGAGAAGGAGCTCTGATCTGGATTCTTTTTTTTTTTTAATAGATACTTTTTTTTCCCAATCATTTTATTGGAGGCTCATACATCATTTTTTACAATATATAAATAAGCATACTCATCAAGCACCCTCTCATGCCCCCTTCTATTATTGTTCTCCAATCGTCCACCTTTTCCCTTAAGCCCCTAGTATCGGCTTTTCCATTCCTTCCCCTTTTCCCCTGGTCTCTCCTCCCCTCCAACCCTCAATACTTTATACATTGTTATTGTTTTGTCAGATCTTACACTGCCACTGCCGGACCTCTCCCCCAACCCACTCCTTTGATGCCCGTCCTTCAAATAAGAGCTTGTGTATATATCCTTGCTGTTGGTTCCCCCCCCCGCCCCTTCTGTCCACCCTTCCAGTATCTCCAATCTAACCATTGGCCCAAAGGGGCCCATCCATCCAGGTTTCCCCATATCTCCAGCTCCCCTCTATGCCAGTGTGACTTCTCCCTGTCTGATCTGGATTCTTTCTGGCAATGAGATTGCCTTTTTCTGCTTCTCATTTTGTACACAGCAGGATTGCATTCCAGGGAATCCTGTTCAGAATCACTTAGAGGAGAATTTATCAATATCTTCTTGCTGGACCCATGCAGGAAAAGGCAGATTGCTGGGAGTTGGAGACTTTGGCTTGAAGAGTTATATTAAATAATTCACTGCTGCCAAAAGACTATTGATTCTGGTTGGTTGGTGGCTGAGTTTTACTTACTATTTTTCTTTTTATGTGTGGGCATTAGAATAGCTTTTGATTCTATTAAAATTGCACTCTTTGACAGGCAAGCATTTCCTCATATTTATACAATATCAAGTAAGATAGACACTAAGATAATTATTCAGATAACTTATTATAGTTGTGAAATGTCAGTAAGAAAACAATGCTACATGTTAGAATATGAGAGATGTGGCAGTCATGCACTCGTGTCTATTTCAGGATTGGGATTATAGGGGTGGGGTCTAGCCTGTCAATATGGAGATAGCCAAGAGGTCTCTGTGTTTACATTACTTTCTCCTGAGAATTGTGGGAAATCTCACAGTATTTCCCCATTGGAAGTGAAAGACACAAGACTCAGTCCTTGGGAGACACTGTAGCTGAGTCATGAAAACTGGAGGGATTGGAGGAAAAGCCACATGGGCTTACCCTGTTGGAGTCAGACTTCTGAAATCAGAAAAGGAATCAGAGATTCCTACCAGGACTGAAATGCTTCTACCACCATTGGATACACAAGACTCTGCACCCATCGGCATGTGATTGTCCTGCCATTGTTGCATGTTCTTTGTGAGTCTAAAGAGGACTTTATTGATTGGTATCGAACACATGGGCTAATAACGAACTTAAGACCTTGGACTACACTGGATTGAAATGCTTTCTCAATGTTCCCTTCCTCTTGTATATAAAACTCTCCCTTAAACGCATGTGCATGCTTATGAATTTGTTTCTTTAGTCTACCTAGACTAACACAAGATACAACTTGGAAATTATAATTCCCCACACATAAAAAATATCTGTATTTAATTATTAGAAATAAATCATACAAAATGGATTATATTTTGTTATTTAAAAACCTAGGATATCTTGTTTCCTTTAAAAATATTTTCAAAATAAATATATTGGAAAATAAAATGTTATTTTTGGTTAAAAAGAAGATGCTCTGAAAGACTATTTACTGAGAGAGTGACCTTTGTAACATTTATGAAAGAACTCTATTCTATTTCCACTTCTTTTTGTCACAAACTTCTGGAAGTCTCCTTGTATAATTTCAGCTACGTCGCATTTTAGAAGGAGAGAAAAATAATGAAAACAACAACAGCAACAACAAAACTTTGGTTTCCAAAGGGGAAGAGACAAATGAAGAAAGATGAATAGATGAAGCACAACACTTTTGTTTTGATTTGATTTTAGAATTATTCTATATAATGCCATAGTGCTGTATATTTAACAAAATTCATTGATATTTGCAGCATGAAGCATGAACTTTAACAAATATATTTTAAAATACTAATGGCAATTTAGATCAGTTGGTGGGATCCTAGAATGTAATATAAGACTATAACTGTATTAAGAAAAAGTATGAGAAAGCCTCATTGAATGGTATGGGGACAAGGAAGATTCTGACCTAAAATTTTTCAAAAATGATCAGCATGTAAAAAAATTAAAAAAGAGACATTAGTGCATTAGTCCTGTACCTTAGTTACTAATATCATTTCTCATTACCACTATATAGGAAGACCAAAATTGTGCATTTAATAAAGTAATGACAGATGATGAGATCTAGGTTTGTCTTTTTGATCGGGAGATCACAGATATGTAAGAGGAAAATATCAAATAAATGTGCTTTCTATGTGCAATGAAAATTACTTTGAGAAATCAGTATCTGCTTAGGTTTTACTCAATAGATAGATACAGCTAAGTATAGAAATACTTCAAAATATGTGCATATCCTTCATTGCTATGCTGTATTTGTATTGATTTATGAATTTGCAGTGATTTCACCAATAGGTGAAATTTTTTAAGTTTTTAAATTGAACATATTGATGAAGTAAATATAAATAAATAAAATTTTGGTAAAAATATAAATAAATAAAATTTCGGATTTACTCAAAGTCACGAACAAGGTAATAAAAATAACTGAAATTTTGTGTCAACTTTGTAATGTAATTTAAAGGACTGGTCTCTCATCTTCTCATCTGTATAATTAACACATTGCAGATGGATTCTGGGTTTATCTGGTCTTTACTATGTTAACTTGCAGATGATTTTTGGCTCTCCACTACTTCCCCACCCCTTCACATGAATTTGGTTGCCTGAATTTTAATTATTTATTTTAAAATGTCTGGTCATTTAAGATGGATGGGGCAGACACAATTTAAGGTTTTTCTGTTTCAATAATCTAATGTTGTATGATGTTCTAGAAATTACATTTGTACTGTTCTAAAACTGTATCATTTAAACAGAAATGATTTACTAGTTCCCTGATATGCTTTTTAACACGCAGAACAAAAGTATTTCAATTTAACAAATATAAACTATAAAAACAGAGGACGCAGAACTAGAATGCTACCGGAGGTGTTAGACTTACACATATGTTGGAGCTATTATGGACAAGATAGCATTTTAAAATCCTTAAAAAATGCAAAGATAATTGAAGTTATGTTTATACAACAATTATAATCACATTAGATACAAAAATTAAGGCATTGTGCAATATAATTCCAAAATACAGAAATGTGAACAGTGTGTTTGAGGAGAAATGATTTGACCGGTGTACTGGCATCATGATAGGTGTAGATCTGGTCATGTTCCTCATAGCACCTGACTGACATCCTTCTTTAACCCTCTGCCAGAATGCACACCCTCTTTCAGAATAGGATCTGTCTTCTCTCTCTTCACCTATGATGCCCAGCATTGTGTTTTGTAGCCAACATGTATGTGCTGAATGGATAATAGAAGCAAGCGATGAAGTTATAAAATAAAGTTCTCACTTCATAAAATGATTATGTCAATGAGTCTTATATTTACCAGCTAGTTGTGTTGCTTTAAAAGATAGTATTCATTTTAAACTTTATAAATTTGTTATAGAATTTTAGAATAATTTCATCAAAATGCAAGTAAAATATTCACAATTTTGCCACAGTTTTCTTTAGAGGATTTTAGTAGATTAACAAGGTACATGAGTTTAGTTCAATTTTGCTAGGAGGATTCATTGTTGATCGAAGATGGGGAAATGCCACCTTTTAAATGACTCCCTATTATAATGTACTAGAAAAAGTAACAACAGTCATGGAGGAGATTATATTTTGTCTCGTAATCATTCCCAGAGACAGAGAACACCAGAATTAAAATATGATGATGGTGTTTTCAATTATGTCATATGCATAAGAATGGTGGACAATTAGTAATGAAGAAAGGAAGATGGAAGAAGAGCTGAGTTCTTTGAATTATGACTTTAGCAAAGAATATTGCATGTGCCATGAACTTTCTGAAGAACCACCGCATCTGTTTGGGGAGAAGAGTTAGAATGAATGTTTCTTAAACGTGAGGAGGATGAGATGTTGTCATATTTCAGACATGTTATCAGGGAGGACTAGTCCCTGGAACAGGACATTATGATTGATAAAGGAAAAAAGAAAAATCAGAAGACCTTCAGAATGATAGATTGACACAGTATCAACCAGAGATCAATAGCAGCAAAGATTGTAGGGATGCTGCAGGCCAGTGGCTTTTGTTCATCTCTGGGCTGCTATGGGCCAGGATTGACAGGATGCTGCTCTACAATAAAAGCTTTATGGGCTTTCCCCAAGCATGAGTCAGTAAAAATAGAAACTTAACCTTTAGCTCCCTTAACAATGAAGTGGAAATTTCTGTTTACTAGAAGGTTTTGTCCTGTATCCAAAAAACTCAGATTCCAATCAATGACTAGCAATTAAATTTGTCCTTTGAGAAATCAACAAGAGCAGGAAAACATCAGAAAAGAGGTTTAGTTCGATCAGGCATATTTTATTTTGGTAGCAATTTTGTGTAGTTTCATGAAATATTCCAATTCATCCTGGTCAATTTTAGTAATGAGTTATTTGGGCACTGAAGAAGACTATGTTAAACACTTTCATATGCAAACTATTAATCTGTGATAAATTAAAAGAGATGGCATTGTTAAATGAAATACTTAGGTAACTTTTCAATTTAAATTTAATTTGCATGGTCAAATTTCTTCCATATTTATATATTTTTATTTTGAGAAAATTCTGGCTAATATTTAAGGAGCAATGAAATAAAAAGGAATCTTATAAATAAAGAATAGTACAAGCATTTAATGTAAAATCCATTTCAATTCTTGACAACTCCATTTTTTTCAGAGTACTACATAGGAGTTCAATGGTTGATTTTTTAATAATTAAAAATATTTCATTTTTAACAAACAAATACACTAACCATTTGAATCACCTAGGAACTCCTAAAGAAAAAATAGCTCACATCAAATAAATCAAAGGCAAATAAAATACATATAAACTTTTTAAATAAATCATTTTATTGGAGGCTTATACAAGTCTAATGAGGATCAACATATACATCAATTGTGTGCAGACCACATTTGCACATTTGTTGACATCATTATTCTCAAAATATCCTCCTCCTACTTATGCCCCTAGTATTAGCTCCCAATATTTCCCCATCCTCCCCACTCTCCCTCCCCCATGACCCCCTAATAATTTACAAAATGTTATTATTTTGTCATATTTTACACTGTCTGATGTAACCTTCACCCATTTCCCTGTTGTCCATACACCAAGGAGAAGGTCTTATGTAGATCCCTGCAGTTGGTTTCCCCTTTCTACTCAACCTTCCTCCAACCTCCCGACATCACCACTCTCACACCTGCTCCTGAAGGGATCATATGTCCTGAATTCCCAATGTTTCCAGCTCCAATGTACTTCCCTGGTCTAGTTCTATTTGTAAGGTAGAAATAGTATTATGCTAGTGGGTAGGAGGAAGCATTTAAGAACTAGAGGGAAGTTGCATATCTCATTGTTGCTACATTATATGTTGACTGGTTCATCCTCTCCCTGAAACCCCTCTGTAAGGGGTTGTCGCTTCACCTATTGATGGGCTTTGCATCTCCAATCTGTACTCCCCCTCATTTATAATGGTATCAGTTTTAGTTCTTTTTTGCCTGATACCTGATCCCTTTGATACCTTGTAGTCCCACAAGTTGGTGCACTTCTTCCATGTGGATGTTGTTGCTTCTGTTCTAGATGGCCACTTGTTTACTTTCAAGCATTTACAATCCAAGATGCTATATCTTTTGTTAGCTGGGCACCATCATCTTACTTCACTACATTTGCTTATGTACACATTTGTTGTCAGTGATTATATCAGGAACGTAGGCACACAATGTTTTTTAGTTTTTGAAGCCTGATAATTAATATCTTGGACAATTCGTGGTCATACAAACTGGTGTGCTTCTTCCATGTGGGCTTTGCTGCTTCTGAGCTAGATGGATACTTGTTTATTTTCAAGCCTTTAAGACCCCAGATGCTACATCTTTTGATAGCCAGGCACCATCAGCTTTCTTCACCACTTTTGCTTTTGAACACCTTTGTCTTCAGTGATCATGTCAGGGAGGGGAGTACCAGGGAATGCCAATTTAATAGAACAAAGTGTTCTTGCATGAGGAATGGAGGTTCAATGCCCATCTGCTCTCTTAATACTAACCCTATCCACTAATGATATCCACGTAGATCCATTTCCCCATCATCATATATAAATATGTTCACATATGTGCATGCCTGTATTTAGACCTCTATAACTGCCCTTTACCCCCCAGTTCTTTTCTGTATTTCCTTTTACTTTCCTCTTCTCCAATATCATGCTCAGCCTCCATTTGAGGTTTCAGTATTATCTCTCTGTTACATTACTCTTGATCACTCCCTATCAGGCCTCTCACACCTGCCTTGCTTCTGATTTTGGATCACTTATTTTTCCCTTGTCCCTGGGCTAGTCAACACCACCTCCTACCGCCACCACTCCATCTCTCATGACCGCCCAGAACCACCACTCCTGTTGTTTTCACCTCCAGACTGTTCAGCCAGGCTACTTATCTAGATAGACTTGCAGAGACAAGCGTTTGTACAAATAGTTAATAAGACATCTCTGGATGAAGCAACATAAGAAACTGTGTGTGTGTGTGTGTGTGTGTGTGTGTGTAATATCAAAAGAAAAACTTGTAAATAGTCCAAAGTCTGGTCGTTGACCTCCAGGAGTGTACCCTAGTTGAGTCAAATGGATTTACACACCCTGGCTCCAAAATATATCCTTGGCACTCCCTCAAGAACTCCTGGCTTTGCTCCTCATGCTGCTCTGCTGCATGCCCTTACCCAGGTGGTGGGGTCAGACACGCTGCATTCCTGACCCTGCTTCTCTAGTGTTGTTCCTGTTGGACTTTGGACCAGCAAGAGACACTGTATTTCATAGGGAGGGGGTGATCATATAGTCCTCTCTGTGGAATGGCTGTTCTGAGTGGGGAGAACTTTCTCGAGGCTCAGAGGGCCAGCATGCACTCTACTCTTCTTCCCCCTTCATTTGTTCTCTTGTGCTCTGGTCAGTCATGCCCCTCTCCCCACACTGCAGCCTCAATGATGACCTCCAAACAAACTTCCCTGGAGGGTGGTGGTGGTGGCTGTCCACATAATCGGGATTGGGGCTGAACCCTTGGTCCACTCCTCTGGCTCCCCACTCCTTTTTGTCATGCTGCAATGGCATCCTGGAACCTTGGATTTAAATTTGCTTCGTCATTCCCTGTGGAGATACAAGCAGTATGCTCCCCTTGGGTGGCTTGGTACCCCATTACCCCATTACACATTGGCATCTCCCCCACCCTTCCTCAGTTGGCTACCATATGTAGCCCTGGATTTGATCTGGCCCCTGCTATTCTACCTGGGCCTGACCCCAGGAATTTCTGTGTACAGTAGCTTTTCCCCCTATGTCATTGTATGCCCATTTTGCATTTTTTAAGCTTACCTCAGTGGACTTAAGCTGTACTTTTCCTTTTGCGCCTGGCTTACTTCACTTAGCATAAATTCCTCCAGTTCTTCCCATGCAGCGATATGCTTCATGCGTTCATCACTACTTTTCAGCAATGCATAATACTTCATTGTGTGTATGTACCACAGCTTTTTATTCCATTCATCAGTTGATGGAAATCTGGACTGCTTACAACTCTTTGCGATTGTAAACTGTGTGCGATGAGCATCAGAGCAGATATGACTGGCCACGGATTGATTCTGGGTATTTGCCCAGCAGGGGGATTGGTGGGTCCTATGCTTGCTCAATTTCCATCTGTTTTAGCTATCACCAACTCAGCTTCAGTAGGGTCTGTCCATACCTACATATCCGCCAGCAGCGGATGAATGCTCCTGTGTCCTTATTGCCTGCCACCATTTATTATTTTTAGATTTTTGGAATTGGGCTATGTTTGAGGGTGTTAGGCTGTATCTCATTGTTGTTTTGATTTGCATTTCTCTTAAGGCTAATGATCGGGGACATTTTCTCATATGTTTATTTGTCATTTGGATTTCTGCCTCTGTGAAACTTCTATTCAGGTCCTTTGCCCACCTCCTCAGTGGGAAGGTAGTTTGGTTCTTTTTGGAAGCCATCAGGGTATTGTAGATTTTAGTAATGAGGTCTTTATCTGGTTTGTCATTGATAAAGGTGTTTTCCCAGTCCATGGACTGTCTTATTACTCTTTTGGTGAATTATTTCAATGTACACAAGTGTTTTCTCTTCATGATATCTCACTTGTCAACTTGTGTTTCCTCTGTCCTATCCTATTTCTGACAGTCTATGTATTCAGTTTGGTCCCAATTCCCTCATTGATGGCCCTAATAATTTGGGGTTTTACTTTAAGGTCTGTGATCCATCTTGAGCCTGTTCTGGTGCATAGAGTGAGGTAAGGGTTTTGTTTCATTTTTCTACAGAAAGAAATCCATTTTTTCCAGCACCACTTGTTGAAGAGAGCACTTGATTCCCATTTGATATTTTTGGGTCCCTTATCAAAGAGGAATTGTTTGTATGCTAATGCTTTTATTTCTGGGTTTTCTGTTCTTTTCCATTGGTCACAGAATCTATTGTTCTACCAGTACCATGCAGTTTTTTTTTTTTTACTTTGCTCTAGTTCTTTGTGCCAGTGCATCAGTCATAAATCCCTCCTTTTTACGTGTGCAGGTAATGCTGTGACAATTCCTCTGATGACTGCCATTGAAGTGTCACATAGGTTTTGGTGTGTCTTATTCTCATTCTCATTAGTTTCTATAAATTTCCTAATTTCATCTCTAATCTGGGCCAGTATGCTGTCCTTTTGCAATAGGAAGTATTACATCCTTCCGTTGTTTACCTTCTTTTATTTATCTTCCTTTTATTGATTTCCAATCTTATGGCACAATGGTCAGTGGGAGAGGTCTGTATGATATCAATGAATTTAAATCTATGCAGATTCTTATGCCCTAAGATGTGGTCTTTCTCGGAATATGTGCCATGTGGGCTTGAAAAGAATGTGGCTTTTTTTGTATTTGGATGGAGAGCTCTGTAGATATCTATAAGGTCCAATCATCTAATTATAATGTTTAGATCTTTAACCTCTTTGTTTAGTTTCTTTCCCAGAGGTCTATATATCTCAGAGAGCAGTGTATTGAAGTTATCTAATATAATTGTTGAGGCTCTGATTTCTTTTTTCATCTTTTGGAGTGTTTGTTGACATATTCCACTGGACATTTATTATGAGCGTAAATATTTAGAATACTTAATAGTACTTTTTCAATCATTCCCTTGAGCATTACATAATGTCACCCCTTGTCACTTTTTATGGTTTGTACTTGCAGGTCAATTTTATCCAAGATTAGGATTGCTACACCTGCTTTTTTTGAATTGTTGTTTGCCTGATATGTTTTTCTCCAGCCTTTGATTCCCAGCATATTTTTTTCTGTGTTCTGTAGGGAGCAGATTGAGGGGTTCTGTTTTCTAAGCCAGTCTACTCATTTCTGTTTCTTAAGACCTGAGTTCAATCCATTGATATTCAGGGTATTTACATCCATCTGTGCACTCTGTTGTTGTCATTTTATCACTATTGTGTTAGATGTTTCTCTATCTCCAAGGGTTGTGTCCATGTATGCCTGTAGTTCATTCTTGCCTTTCTCCCATCATGGAGCCAGAGTTATCTTGGGGGATGCTATCCTTTTGATGGTTTCTGGGTAGAGTCATTCTATGTGGTGGTCTCTTTTATGTGCTTGGAAATTGTTGATCATCTGCCCCCAATGTGTCTGTGAGAATCTTTAGTAAGGCTGGGTTCCTTTTAGCATATTCTTTAAGATGCTCCTTGTCTGGAAAGACTCTCACTTCTCCATCAATTTTTAATAGATGATTTGGCTGGGTAGATTATTCTTGAGTTTGCATGGTTTTTCTGCAATTTCAAAGTATGCTGCTCCACTCTCTCCTTTCCTTCATAGTTTTCATTGATAGTTCTGAACATATACTTATCTGCTTGCCATTATATGTGATTGCCAGTTTTTCCCTAGCAGCTCTCATAATCCTCTCCTTTCCCCAATAGTTGGATAATTTAATAACTATACGTCCTTGTGTTTTCTTCTTGAGGTTCAGTCTAGCTGGTGGCCTTTGGGTCTCCTGGATGGTTGTCTAGTGTTCATTCATTAAGCTAGAGAAGTTTTCCTCCAAGCATTCCATCACTATTTTGGATGTTGGTTTTCTTGATGCACCTTCCTCTGGTAGACTGATAATTCTAAATACTGTTCCTTTTCATAGTATCAGACATAGTTCTGGGGTTTTCTTCTGCTTCCCTGATAGATTTGTTAGACTTTTTCTCATGTTTATTAATTTCTGCTTGTGAGTCCTCTAAGTCACTGCTCCTGTTTCTGCCTCCTCCATTCTCTGGGTGAAATCTGAAAGATTACTCCGAGTTTTTGTTAGCTCACTTCTTAGTTATTGTTCCCTTTGGTTCGTGGCCTTTATCTCCTATATCGATTCTTTCTTTTGTGATGGATCACTCATATGCTGTATGTTTTAGCAACATTCTAGAGATTTCTTTCTGTGGTTGATCAACATTCGCATTTTCTATGATTTCCATTAGGTCCAGCTGGTCATCTTGCTTTGGCTTTGGTTTTTCTTTTCTTGTTCACTCTGTGGAAGCAGCTTGCTGGGTTTTTTTTTGATTTATTGGAACAAGGTGACATTCCCCTTGGCGTCTCAGAGCCCTGGACTCTCTCTTTGGGAGACTGGCATTGGATTTTCTGTAGGCTGCCTTTAGCCCACTGCCTTGAGGGGTTGTGTTTCCCCTTTGTCCTGCTGTGGTTCCCCTCTCACCTTCGCCTATGTTTTTTGCTTCAACTTCCCTCAGGTCTCCTCAGGAACTGTTTGCAGCTGAGCACATTGCGGGTGTCATGGAAAATATTGACCAAGTACAGTGGAGTGGGTTTAGGGGATGGGTTGGTGATTGGGTGATCTGTTCCTGGCTAGGGGCACTTCTCACAGGTCTAAAGGTGGGAGGGGAGGCCTGCCCCTGGCATACAGATTCACCACTGGCTCAGAGTACTGAGGGGAGTGTGGGTTTGAGCTGGGAGATAGGAATGTTTTGGGCAAACTCCTAATGCTGGGTCCCTACTGCCCAGCTGGAGCAGGATCTGCCACAATTGTGTCTGCTGCTTGCCCAGTCCTAAGTGTAATGGCTGTGTGGGACATTCTGAGTATGTGTGGTGTTAAGAGGCAGGAGCCTAGCAAGGAGGGGGCTGGCTGACACTGAGCACACAAGCAGGCAGCAGAACAAAAAGCCACTGGCTGCCTTATTGGACTGGGGCATGGGCCTTCTGAGTGGAGGAGGGGCTGGCCAACTGCTCTGCTTACTTGCGACAAGAATCTCTGTGGTGGGTAGGACTGTGTCCAGGTCAGCCTGGAGTATCCCCACAGAACCCCGGCATCCTGGGGTCTGGAGGACTGGCTGACCTGATGATTTGTGGATTTGTGCAGGTGCCGATGTACTGTAGACCCCTCCACCTGCAACTTGTGGATTGGGCACCCTGAACTCCCCACAAAAGAACAGGCACTGACATCTATGGAGGGTGCTGGTGTGCAGTTCCCACCTACTTCTGGCTCAGAGGAGTGCTCTGAACTTTGGTGGGAGTCAATAAACTGATTTGATAGCTCCACCTAGCCCCAAATCTTCCCCACTCACCAATCTCCAGGAGGTCCGGGTGTAAGCTACATATCTTCCCAGGGTCTCCTTATATAAAGTTTTTATGCAACAAATAGCATGCTACCCAGTCACATCATCATTTTTAGAATCTTTCATTTTGATTGTATAGTTAAAGCTATTGTGCCAATGCATGTCCTCAAAGGTTTTTCTCAACTCTACTACTTCTCCATGATGACTTTCCCTAGCCAATGATTCCTTCTGATGACCTTCCTTAAGTGAGTGAGTCAACATCGATTTTCAAAGGTGAAGAAAGTCAGAAATCTGCTCTCAGTGGGTGCCCCTGATGGATCACCTATCATGGCATGGTATTCCAATGGCATATCTTTCACTATAACACCAACTGCCAAGCCATGACAGAATGACAAAATGAAGAATAATGAAGGATGCATATGCCTTCCTATACTGCCAATTGCTCTGAAAAGGATCACATTCAAAGCCCCAGTAGTGAATTGGAAAGCACTATAGAGCAGAACTCAGAGAAACAAGGCCTACTAGTCATCTAGAGATTTGTAGGGTTTTCAAAACTATGGTCCTTACTCTGTAAATGGATTGACCCCTAAATGGGAATAATCAACTCATTTAATATCAAAAAGATATCAGTTATTCAAAAGAAAATTTCATAGTATTATGAAAAAAAAGATGTAACAAACGGGAAGCATAAGGTGGAAATAGGATACCCTGAACATACATTGAGGAGTTTGCAATCAAAGAGTTGAGAAATTAGTATGAATTGTGGAATGTGATCATCTGATTTGGTAATCTTCACCTAATTCACAAGGGGTGGGGGAAAGATCCTTTCCCATGACTTTCTCCTCCTTGTTTACTTTTGAAGCAAATACTTTTAGTACTGTCTTGAAAGAATTTTTCAGATGGAATTAACAATGGTAAATTGAGGACATAATTCCAGGCTATACAGTAAGCCCAACCCAAACATATTGTCTTCAAACAATAATGCCTCCATAAGACACAGTGAAGTTACCCTTTTTGTTTTCTGGGCTGTAACACTTGAGGAGAGCAGAAATCCTTATAATTCTCTTCCTTGAAGCAGCTGTGGTTATGAGTGCAACATTTAGCCTTCTATACCAAAAGAGTTTGTGGGCTCCACAGTTGAGCCAATTTAATCATGTTTCCTTCCAAATGGAAAAGAAAGATTAGAAAGACGCAGGGAAGAGAATGGAAAATTGAGGGTGGCAGAGGATGTAAAGTAAGTGTTGGAAGGGCTTGACCCATGGTTGATGGCATGTTGAGGGCATAAGGAGTCAGGAAATTCACATAGCTGGTCAGAACTACAAACTCATTGCCACAGAGTCCATCCTGACTCTCCAGGAATCATACAAGTCAGAGTAGAAATGCCTCTGTGCATTTCTGATGCTACAAATCTTTATGGAAGTAGAAGGCCCTGTTTTTCTCTAATGGAGACGTTGGTGTTTTTGAGCAGCTGATACTGCAGTTAGCAGCTCAAAGCACAACTCAATATGAAACTAGCATGCTTAGATGGCTTCTAGATACCAAGATACCTCTTAGGATTAACCATAAGAAAATAAGGACATCAGTTTTGTTATCAACAGTAAATACATTCTTTCAATAATCAGAATGAGTCTTCACCATTGGCTCAGTAAGAACACAGCCCTGATACCATCTTTCTTCTGGTGAGCCCCTGCTTTACCCACCTGGAATTCTTGGCCAAAAAACTGTGAAAGACTAGATGAAAGATATTCTGCCATTTTAAGATACTAATGTTTTTGTAACTTTTATGGTAAGAACAAATAACTAATCCACCTAGCATTTTATTTTCACACCCAGAAATATATAACCAAATTGAAAGTACTTTTACTACCCCCAAAGTAATAATCATTTTTAAAAAAGCTAATATTATAATGAAGAATCAGTCATTTCTTGAAGTAAAATCCATAAACTATGATTTCACATCGTTTAAACTCAATCCTGCCCCAGAAATTTGATTTTCTAGCAGACTGAATGTCCTTTAAAACCTGTAATTGGTGTTCTAGTAAGTCCTGGAATTTGATATTATTTCTCTTGTGCAATGTTTATTAATTTTAAAATGTTTTCTCTAAATTTCCCTCTGCTCAGAGAAGGGGTTAGAGACCTGGTAGGCTTTTCTTTTTAGACTTAAGTTATGAGATTTTGATGAATTAATAGTGTACTTATCAAGGGCATATTTTTCAGTGTTATTTACAAAGTGGAATAAAGAGTATCTTGCAAATATCAGAAGATATAAGGAAGAAATAGAATGTTATTAGCATATCTTAAGGAAGTGGGGTTAGCAAAAGTATATTGAAAGTTTTACAATGGGTGTATATAAAGTGTTGTTTCTTTTTTAAAAATTTAATGTTTTACATTTTAAATTAGGGGAAAATTTTAACATTTTCCCCTAATTTATGAATGGTCAATATGGGTCAAATTATTCCAAGTGAAAATCAAGACGAACAGTAATAAAAATCGTTAAGCATAAATAATTCAGCTACATGGCAATTTTATATACAGTGTGAATTGTTGCTTGGGGACAGGAGACATATTACTAAAGCTCTCCCACAACTATGTCTATATTTTAATAATTATACTTAAATTTACTTGCTCTGTTAATTTTACTTAGATTTTACTCATAGTAATGTCTACACAAAGAATATATTATTGTGATTATTCATTATAACTATTAGGTTATTTATAGATTCTCACATATTTACATATTTTTACATATATTTAAGGGGTTCCGATGGTTCAGGAACTAAGTGCTACTCTGCTGCTAATCATTACTTTTGACATCTTCACTATTGCTTCCATAAGCATTATTTTGAATCCAACAAGATGAAATCTTTGGCAACTTCAATCTTTCTCCTTTTAACATTGTGTTACCTATTGGTCCAATTGTGAGGATTTTTGATCTTCTATACTTTTAATTGTACACATTCAATTATAATACTTTATCTACATCAGCAAGTGAATTACATTCTGTTAACTCTCAGCAAGTAAAGCTATGTCATCTTGATTGTTAATAAGACTGCCTCCCATCTGGATGCCACATTCTTCTTCATTTACTGTAAGCCAAATTCTCTGATTATTTTATATATATATATATATATATATATATATATACACATTGAGTAAGTGTGATATAAGGATACAACCATGACATATATTTTTCCTGATTTTCAACCAGGCAGTATTCCCTTGTTATGGAATTCTCATTCTTCTTAAGGATATAATAGTTTCTTATGATCCACATATTGAAATGCCTGGATATGATCAATAAAACACAAGTAAATATCTGCGTGACATTAGTCAATCACAAAATGATAAATAATGTATGAGTCCACTATTATAAGAATACAAATCAATACAAAGATGTGTTTATTGACTCAGATCTTGCAGTCTTCTTGTCTGGTCCCCCAATAAATGAGATAATTTGTCTGCCTAGTTCCCATATTAGACCATATTATTTGAACATCTTAAAAGTAACTTAAGGGGAGGTGGCCTCACCCTAGATTGGGCCAGTTTCCTATGTGATGGTGAAAGATAGGAGATAAATAAATGCCTACCATATAGTAATGTTTTATGATCAAATCAATAGACTACTAAAAGAGTCATCAGTGACTATTATTGGGAATGAGGATCAAGAGGACCATTAGACATGTCTATATCTGAGATGACGACACTTCTGATGTACTACATCAGGTGGGTAAAGTCAGTGCCATTGAAAAAAATGCTTGCCATTGCTTATAGAGGATAAATAGACCTGATAGAATGTTCCCAAGTAGGTGCTTTCGCCTACCTTCTGGCCAGCCTTTGGTGATGCAGCCAATATGATATAGACATTCAGAACATTAGAAGAAGTTCATTCAAGGAGCACAATTCTAGTATAGATTACACAAGAAGGCTCCATTTTAGGAACCCCACTAAGCAAAATGAAACTTACTATAAACTCACTGTTGCAGAACTAAGGAATTGAAATATTCCCTTGAACCTAAATCTGAAATGCTCTAGTGAGAGAAAAGCCGATTACAGTTATCCCAAAGTTAGGGATTTGGAAGTGACACTTGGTTCAATTTATATAGATTGTTTTGCAGATGCCAAACAAATGATGAACTGGAACCAACATATATTTGCTCTTTTCATACTCACTCTGCTTTGTGTGCAACATGTGTTAGTCTACCATGCATATTTCTGCACCTGTAAAGGAGGGTCCTCAAAAATCTAGCCAACTCTCCAACCACTGGTGGTACTACTTTCTAGTTATCTAAAATGTGAATCTGTACAACTTAGCAACTGACATACTGTGGTATAAGAAGATGTCCTACACAAGTATAGATTCCTTTTCCCAACAAAATTAAATTATTTATCACTGACTGAAGCAGTGATACTATCAATAGAATAACTTTATGCCCCAAACTGAACCAGAGACATATAAAATGAAACATATGTGAAGAATTTTTAGCTCTCATTTGACTGTAAATCAAATATAAGAATGGCTAATTATTGTAGTTTGACCCTGCTTCATAGTCAACTTCATAAAGAGATCACAGAATATATGAGTTCTATAGCAAAGTTTGGTGAAAAAATTAGATGGCACCCATCTATCAGGGAAAAAATATGTCTGGAGTCTGAAAGGCTTTCCTCAAAATAAGCAGCATTCTAAGTGAGGAGCTAAGTTCCCATGGAAGAACCACACCAGCCTGTGTGATCCAAAATTGTAGATAATAATCCACACCCAAATGAAGGAATGATACTAGAGTTCAAATGACCCACAACCAGTTTGGGGGACAGTGTGGATGACATATAACCCCAGCTGACCCAGGGATGTGAAGAACCTCAAGGACAAAGAACAGTGTAAAAGGTAGGGATGCAGAGGTTCAAGAATTTTGCCAAATATTTAGTCTGGAGTTGGTGAAACATGCAATCAAATTTCACTGATCATTATTATCAGAATACTGAAGTTACAAACAAAGAAGAAGTAATGTTATCTGGAAAATATGCCTGTGAGGAGGGAAAGAAGTCTGGCGATCATACGACAAAATTTGTCAAGACCAACAACTTCCTATTTCAAATAACTTTCTACAACACTATAGTTGGTGACGGTACAGAAGTATTTCTTCATATGGAATGTGTGGAAATCAAACCAACTCAAAATAAGCAGCAACTCAAAATCTGTGTGAAAGACAATGGAGAATCTCAACCTCAGCAATGAAAACAAAGTCAAAGGCCAATTGTGGAGCATAAGTCCTCCTATGTAAGTGCAGATTGAAGGGGAAGAAAACAAATAATTCCCTAAGAACCTAAATATGGCCCTGTGTCCACCTTCTCTGAATTTTAAGAACATTTCAAGAAGTGATTCAATATTTGTACAATAATATGTTGTAGGATGACATCAAGAACATTGCACATGAAGGAGGCAAAAGGCCATTAAAAGATAATGGAGTGAAATAAAAAGGTTAAAATGGATGTCAGAAGCAATTCTAGGTCTTGCTATAGACTTAGTGATATCTAAGGCAAATGGGAGAAATTATGAAGTAAATGAGCTAAACAAAAACATCAAAAGGCAACTTGTGAAGCAAACTAAAGTATTCTATTGAAATGTACAATGGATTAGACTTAGAAAACCAAAAAGGAAGAATTTTTTCTCACCATATCTAAAACTGAAAGTACTTAAAAAAAAAATTCAAGCCTTAAGTGGCAATACCAGTGGTTTCTATGAGCAAGATATTGTATGATTCAAAAAACATAAAAAGAAGATGGAAATAATACAAAGTGTACCAAAAAGAAGATATTATACAAAGTGTACCAAAAAGCAGGATATTGAATTAAGAAGAATTATCCATTTGTTTATAATATTGAAGGAGAATATAGAAAGTACTATGGGCAATCAAGTGAACAATCACATCTGTCTTGGAAGAAGTATAGCCAGAGTGTTTTTGAGAAGCTTGGATATTCAATCATCAAAAGGTAGTCTGTCAGGGCTGAGCCCCGGGGGCGTAGTGGTTGTCTGCGGGACTGCGGCCCACTGAGATGGAGGTTCGATTCCAGCTCCACGGAGCATAGGCTGGGCCTCCTACTCCCACCACCTGAGGGCAGTGGTGGCCCCCCAAAACAACAACAACAACAACAGCTAAAACAACAAAAAGGTAGTCTGTCATTAAAAAAAAAAAAAATGATACTGAAAGAAGAAGACCAAGCTACACTGAAATATTAGACAATGCAAGGCTCCAAGAATTGACAGAATACCAATTGAAAGTCCACAGGAAGCTGATGAAGCACTGGGAATTTGGAAGATAGCTACCTGGCCAAATAACCAACTGGAATATTTGTGCACATTTAAAAAAAAGTCACTCAGCAAAATACACAAATTTTAGAACAACACCATTGACTGTATATGCAAGTAATGTTTTATTGAAAATCATCCAATAATGATTGCGGCAGTACATTTCTAGGTCAACATCAGGAATTGAAGCTGAATTCAGGAAGGATGTGAAAGAAGAAATATCACTGACAATGTTAGATAAATCTTGGCTGAAAGCAGAGCAAACCAGAGATATTTATTTGTATTTTATTAACTTTGCATAGGCATTCAGCCCATGTGGATCATAAAATACTCTGCATAAACTTGAGAAATCAGAATTCAACAACTCTTCTTTGTGTTCATGCATACACTGTTCATGAATCTATTTGCAAGTATGTGAACAGAACAAAGGAATCAATGCTGCATGGTTCAAAATCGAGAAAATTCTTTGTCAGCATTAGATCCTCTCACCATATTTATTCAACTAGATGGTAAGCAAATAATTAGAGAAACTGGACTCTATGAATAAGAACTTACATCAGAATTGTAACATTTCTTATTAACAACCTATGATATATAGATGATACTTTGTTTTCTGATACTGAAGAGGACATGAAACACTTCCTGATGAAGATCAAGGATTGATAACTGCCTTGTGAATTGGAAATAAATGCAAAGTAAACTAAAATTCTCACAACTGATTGAATAGGTAACATCGTGATAAATGGAGAAAAGATGGAAGTTGGCAAGGATTTGATTTTATGTGGATCCACAATCAATATTCAAAGAAGCTGTAGTAAAAATATCAAATATGTTACTCCTGAGCTAGATGGCTGCTTTTTTATGCTTAAGCCTTTAAGATCCCCGATGCTGTATCTTTTGATAGCTGAGTACCATCAACTTTCTTCACCACTCTTGCTCAGGCTCCTACATGTCCTCAGTGGGCCCCTTGGGATGTGCACCATAAAAGAAGCTCACTTGCCTGTGCATCATGAAATGCTGAAATAATCAGTTATCAGGCATCAAAGAACAAAAATCAAAATCAATGAGCCAATTGAATCCCAATACAATCGCTCATGACAAATGGATACAGAGGCAAATTGAGTAGAAGAAAGAGATGGTCCCCAGCTACCAAAACATTGAATGCCTGGAGTCTCAAAGGCTTGAAGATAACAAGTCACCATTCAGTGCAGAAAGAGCAAAGCCCACATGGAAGAAGCACACCAGCCTGTGTGATCAAGAGAGCCGAAGGGAGCAGGTATCAAGCATGAAAGAACAAGAATCACATCATCACGAATGAGAGGGAGAAGAATGTGGGGACCTAAAGCTCACTGGTAGGTAATTGGTCACCCCTATACAGGGGAGTCACAGGGAGGAGACACACCAGTTAAGGGGCAGCTGATGCATACATCTTTCCTCTAGTTCCTGAAGCCTTCCTCCCCCCAACTATCATGGTCCCAACTCTAACTTAAAAATCCAGATGGACTGGAGAAGGTACACTGGTAGAGAGAGGAGCTGGAGATATGGAGAAACCTCGGGTCATTGGTGAGACTGGAGCAGCTGGATGGTTGGAGAGAAGGTAGAGAGGGGTAGAGAGACAGAACCAACTGCAAGGATATACACATATGCTCCTAGGTGAAGAACGAACATCAAAGGACAGGGCTGGGGTAGAGGTCGGGGCAGTCTAAGATATAACAGAACAAAAATAATTTATAAAGTATTGAAGTTTGGTGGGGAAGGGAGAGCAGGGGAAGAGAGGTAAGGATGGAAAGCTGATATCAAGGGCTCAAGGAGAAAGGTCCATGTTTGGAGAATGAAAGCAGCAGCGGACCTGGGAAGGTGCCTGGTACAGTATGCTTATTTATGTATTGTGAAAAACAATGTATGAGCCCCTACTAAAATGATTTTTAATATTTGAAAAAATAAAATAAATATTTTAGTACACTGGCAAAAAATATCAAATATGGCATTGCTTTGGATAAATCTGCTGCACACAATCTTTCTGAAGTGATGAAAAGCAGGCCTCCGTACATTGAGGACCAAGGGGGTACTGACCTATTCCATGGTTTTTCAATCATTTTATATGCATGTGAAAGTTGGATATTGAATTAAGAAGAATTATCCATTTGTTTATGATGTTGAAGGAGAGTATAGAAAGTACTATGGGCGATCAAGTGAACAATCACATCTGTCTTGGAAGAAGTATAGCCAGAGTGTTGCTGAGAAGCTTGGATAGCAGAACTTTGTCTCATGTGCTTTGGACTTATTATCAGGAGTGACCATCCTTGGGAAAGAATATGATGCTTGGTCAAATAGAATGATAGTTTCAAAGAGGAAGACCCTGGCTGAGTTGTACTGACACAGTGAAGGCTGCAATGGGCTTAAACATGGCAACGCTGAAGAGGATGATCCCGGAAGGTCCACATCATCCTTTTTCCTGTGGTACAGAGGCCTTCTGTCAATTGTAACCTACTGGATGCCACCTTATAACAGAACTCCTCTTGCCTACCTGGTCTCCTGCAGGAAGTAATCATCAGATGCTTTCAATGAACTTATCTAATTATTGTTCTATATTCTTCTATTTTAAGGGAAAGAACAAGAAAATGCAGAGATGGCCATATTGGTGCATGCAAATGAATCTAATAATACCATACCCATAAAAATAGCTTGAAGAATTTGTTATTGCTTCTATAATTTGATGATCTTTAAATTCTAAAAATAAAAGGCATCTAATGCCACCTTTCATTGTAGGTAATTTCTGACTTTTGATTACCTTCTCTCTTGCCACTTACTTATATTAGAACCTTTCGAATTCCTGGAAGGCTATGCCATGCTCCCGAATACATCCCAAACCCCAAACTTTCATATAGAGTCCTGTTTGTAACACTTTGCCACAGGTAAATTTTGTTTTTCCCATATTCTCAGTTTAAGTAGAACTCCCACAACATAACATCACCAACTCCTCCATAATGTGTCAGTCCTCATCCACTAGCTATGTTCACAGTGCCCATCTCACCCAGCACTCCCCTTCTCCTTTGTTTGTCACAGATTATAAAGTTAATTTTAAATTATTTTGTGATTAATCTCTATATCATTTTCTAAACTATAATTATCCAGAAGATAAATGTGTGTCTGTTTTGGCAAGTGTCTGTTTTGCACCAGACTGTGTGATCATGAGGTGTGGGAAAGAACAAGGTTTCAGGCATCAAAAACAAAAATCATATCATTATGTGACCACCCTGCCAACATGATTTCTGAAGACAAAAGGGAGCAGAAGCGGACAGAGTGGAGGAATCTGATGGCACCCAGCTACCAAAGGATAAAGTATCTGGGATCTTAAAGGCTTGAAGGTGAACAAATGGCCATCTAGCCCAGAAGCAACAAAGCCCACATGGAAGAAGCATACCAGCCTGTGTGATCATGAGGGGTTGAAGGGACCAGATAACAAGCATCAAAGAATAAGAATCATACCACTACGAATGAGGGGGAGAGCAGCCCCATTTGTGGACAATTGGACACCCTCTTACAGGGGAGTCATGGGGAGGAGACAGGTCAGTCAAGGTGCAGGGAGGTAGCAATGAAGCAGAAAACTTTCCTCTAGTTCCTGAAGATTTCCTCCTCACAATTATCATGATTCCATTTCCACCTTACAAAACCAGCTGGACAGGAGGAGGTACATTGGTAGAGATGGAAACTGGAAATAAGGAAAACCAAGGGCAGATTAACCCGTTGGGGATAGTAGTAAAAGTAGAGCTACTGGATGGGGGGAGGGAAAGTGGGGTAGAGAGAGGGAGCCAACCACAAGGATCTACATATAACCTCCTATACGGAGCACAGACTTTGGAGAAGTGGCCAAGGGGAGACATCGGGCAGTGTAAGATATACCAAAACAATAATAATTTATAAAATATTGAGGATTGGTAGGGGATAAGGGAGCAAGGACGGAGGGGAAAGGATGAGAAGCTGATATCAAGGGCTCAAGTGGAAAAGCAGATATTTGGAGAATGATGACTGCTGCAGGCATGTGAAGGTACTTGGCAAAATATATGTATTTATGCATTGTGAAAACCAATGTATGAGCCCCCAATAAGATGATCAAAATAATAAAAAATGTCTACTATTTTGAGAGAGGATTTATTTCATCAATTTCTTATTAATTTCCCTTCATTCTAGTTAGTGGGGGCCACATGACTTTGTTTACTGAAAGAAACAGGGAAGGGGAAAAATGTGGATAATGGACAGAATTTATAACTTAAAGGAGAGGTGAAGAGACACACTTCCCCCATGTCTCCATCCTAAAAGGAAGATGAATTGCAGATCAGTCCCATTGACTTCTGTATGGATGAGACTGACGTCGTGTATGAATATAGACAGAGTGATAGGATGTTCACATTCTTCTCCAGTGGTTGAACTAACCCTTGGCTTCCTTCACCGTAATGGAGTCCATACCACCAGAAACCTGCAGTGCCCCCATGTCCCCAACCCCAGTGGGTTTCAGAGTTTGTAACTGTTTAGGGGACTAAAAGGTCCTGTCTTTTTCTTGAAGAGGGGCTGCTGTTTTTGAACCGCTCACCTTGAGGATCACAGCCCAACACAGAAGCATGACACCATCAGGGTGCCTGGTCAACATAAACTCTGGGACCCATGTACCTGGAAAGGTGAAGCCACAACCAAAAGTCATCCAAGAGAACAAGCCCCAGCGAAAAGCGAATAAATAGGGAAAGGTCTGCCATTAGCAGAGTTAAGATAGCACTGAACTCTTCTTTCCATGATGCCCTCAAGGTAGCTGAGGACGTTTTGGTGCTTCATAAGGATGTACTTCCTCGTTCCACTTCAATCTTCTCTGATGCTGATCTGAATGCTGTCTCTCATCTGATCATTGTCTTGTGAGCAAGTCTAGAATTGAGAAAAGATGTTTTCAATCTTAAGTCTCCTCTCAGTCAAATCTGGTGTCTGACACTTAGATGTGCTGAGCAGTAACATTAATCAACATACCACAGGGACTCTAAGTTCTTTAGGGAAGTTATTACTCTCTGGTATCTTTTCTTCTCTCTTCTCTTGTTCTTATTTTACTTTCAAATCATTAAGAGGTTCAATGGGAATAATTGAGAAGCAGAGGCATATTGAGGCCCAGAAGGTATACATACATAAGTGTCCAGGACTTCCCTTTGGACTCTAAATAATAGAGAAACATTTCCTAGCACTGGTCCATCTTTCTGGATGTCTGTCAGGAGTCTCTGGGGTGAAATCCAGCAGCAGCTCTCCAGGAGCAAGGCTGGGCCTCCCACTCCCACCAGAGGGCAGTGATGCCTCAAAAAAACAAAACAGAACAGCAACAAACAAACAAAAATAAACCAAAAAAAGAAATAGCCTCATAGTGAACTCCATAAATAAATACTATTGTTTAACATACTGACTTCTGATGGGAGCCGGAAGTAGAGATGAGAGACTAAACAGTCTTGGTTTACCAAGAGTACTTGAGGCCCTCTGGCAGTAATAAATGTCCAGAATAGTGAGGCTAGACACTTACAAAAGTATGTGATGGACAGAGAAGTGACATTTTATGGTCAACCTACCCACAGGCAGCAAATAGACTTGATACCTAATATAATTAATTCTGTCTCTGAAACATGTCATGGAGGGGAGAAAAGACTCAGTTATATGATTTCTTGGCTACTTCTAGAGCACCTCTTAATTCCTCTAGTTTGGGTGGTTGTTTTTATACTTTTACTTGTCCTGTAGGATAGCCATGTAAAATGTGTTGAAATTTATCAAGTGCCAAAGGGAAGGATACTCAGAGATGTCATTAGTTTAAGATATTACCCCTGGATGAGAGCGCCTTTCCAAACATTCACAATAAATCATGGTGGCTTAGTGGATGTGCCTTGGTCTGCTAATCGCAAGACCAACAGTTCAAAACCACCTGGGGTTTGATGGAGAAAGGATGCCGATTTCCGCCTCCAAGGAGAATAAAACTCTTTCCTGCTCGATGAGGCCACTTTCAGTCAGAAATGACTTGCAGCTGGTGACTAGAAGCCTTATGAACAAGTTATGAGACTATTTCTCGGGCTGCTTTCCACCCCCAGCCTTGAGACAGATAAAGCCAAGGCAATTTAACTTCATGGCTTTTATGAGAATTTCCCAACCCACAACGATCATCTTTACTACACTGAGAATTTTTATAAATCCCCTAAGCCATGCAACAAATGCAAAGAACATATTCACTCCAGCAGAAAACAGGATTCAAAAGGTGTCTTTAATGGCATACTACCTGGAGTGTCAGGGAACGGGCACCGGAGCGCTGGGTGTTCACCCCACATTTACAGGGAATCTTAGAGATTTCTCAGAAGGGAGCACTCTTGGAATTACATATCCATGTTTTGGGTCTGTTTAGAGTCCATTCCTAAACTTTGTTTCACATATTTTCAGGGAATTTAGTTATCAACGTGAGCTCACAGTTTATTGTTTTTAGTTTTGCATAGAGGATAGAAGATGCCATCCAGAAGGAGGAGTGTATTGGAACTCCAGAAATCCTTTCCCAAGGTGCAGAGCATTAGGACCACTCAGAAGTGGAAGGAAGAGATAGAGTTGCACCTTAAGAACTACTTATCGATGGAAGCCCAGGCTTTGGGAAGGGATACCTTCCCTGAACAGGCTTAGGACATGGACAGCAGAGTGTCAGAAGATGTTCAAGGGAGGAGGTATCCACGCCTAAGTGAGGAAGTTTTTTCCAAAACTATGTACTTAAACTCTTTTTACAAAAAAAAACCCTTTCACTTTCAAAGTACTCTCCATTACATGTAGTGTATTTGCCACATCTGTGATTCCATTCTTGGAAATATTTGTTTTTGCTTTTCTTTTTAAAAAATCATTTTACTGGAAGCTCTTACAATTCTTATCACAATCCACATATACATCCATTGTGTCAAACACATCTGTACATTTGCCACCCTCATCATTCACAAAGCTTTGTTTTCCACTTAAGTCCTTGGTATCAGCTCCTCAATTTTTCCCGTCCTTCCCCACGTCCTTCCCTTTATAACCCATGATAATTTGTGAATTATTATTATTTTGTCATATCTTACACTATCTAATGTCTCCTTTTATCCACTTTTCTTTCCCACCCCCCAGGGATGGTACATGGCTATCAAGAGATATAGTGTCTGGGATCTTAAAGACTTGAAAGTAAACAAGCAATCCTCTAGCTTAGAAGCAACAATGCCCACATGGGAGAAGCATGAGGTGTCAATGGGATCAGATAACAGGCATCAAAGAACAACAAATCATACTATTGTGAATGAGAGACAGTGCAGATTGGACACTCAATGCCTATCTGTAGGCAACAGGCCATCCCCTTACAGGTCACCGGGAGAAGATAAAGTAGGCAAAGTGCAGTATAGCAATGATGACAGACATAACTTTCCACTAATTCTTAAATGCCTTCTCACCCCCCTCCCCCCGCCACTATCATTACAAATCTGGTTGGACCAGAGGATTTACACTGGGACGGATAGGAACTGGAAACAAGGGGAATAGAGGACAGGAGCAGTGATGAGAGTGTGGATACCAGGAGGGTAGAAGGAAGGTAGGTTAGAAAGAAGGAACTGATTACTTGATAACATTTTTCAAACTCATCTGTTTGGATGGCTGACAGAACTTCCCTCGTCTCTCTTCTTCACCTCTTCCCCTCATAAATTCTGTCCTTTCATGACACTCTTCATTCACAAAAAAACAAAGAAGTCACACAGACTGAAGTCAGTTGAGAAGGGTGCATGGGGCAAGAGAAGCAAGGCTATTTTTTCTTTTATTTTGTTTGTTTTTTTGCCCAAAATGGATGCATTGAGATTGCTGCGAGAGCAGGTGCATTTTCATGGTGGGAAAACCAGTACTCCGCCTGCCAAAAATCACAATCTTTTTGTTGCACACTATTAGGCTTTTTAAGAACCCCTCAATAGAAAGCTGGATTAACAGGCTGATCAGGTGGAATGAACTCCAAATGCACTATAGGTCAACATTTTTATCCATTAAGGAAGTTGACATGTTTGGAATGAGGTTTGTCATCAATGAATGTTTCATATTATTTGAAATAAAACACTCTTAAACTTGTCCACCACCCCACCCCACACCGTAGTGCTGACTTGTAAGCTGTTTTCAACATCACAAAGTTTCTGAAGCATTTTTTTCCTGAGTAGGAAACAAAACTTCATAGCAGCACACTGGTTTCTTAAATGAACCATCACATAAACTGCTTTTATAAAAAAAAAATCACTGTGACCAGAGAGAACCTTCCAAAGAGACACCACTGGACACACTAACTCAGAGTGAGTTGCTTGATGTTCACCTAGCAGCATACTGCCATGATAGAGAGAGTACCTCAACTTTCTCTGTGTCTCTCTCTCTCTCTGTCTCTCTCTCTCTCTCTTTCTGTCTCTCTCTCCTCCGACATACTCGCACACACACGCCTGTGTGTGTGTGTGTGTGTGTGTGTGTGTGTGTGTGTGTGTGTGACTACTTGGCCTCAGTATGTTAGGCATTTGGGATATTTCATGAGAAAGTGCTAGTATAAATTATGATATTGCAGAAGAAATTGTTTTATAAAAGGGAAAAAATAATGAGCAGAGTTCCCTTATACGCAAGCTCCTGTAGCCCTGCAAAATGCTCCCTAATTTTGCAGGAATTGTAAAATTGTCCCTGGTTTCTTGCATATCTATGAGGAAATAATCCAGAACCCAACATTGTAGAAGACAGCTCCCAGTTCCTTCATCTGGGATCCCAGAAGCCAATCACTCTTTCGTCCCTCAAGCGGACAGCTAACTCAGAAACTGTAAATACAAATGAGAGAAAAACCTGAGAGCCACTGACCTGTGCGTTCCCTTTAAAAAGGCCAGATAAGTACAGACTCTACAATTATTCTTGTTATTTTGTACCATGCCTAAAGGCAGCTAAGTTTTTTTTTATGGCCCCATTATAATCAGCAGTTTACTAGTTAGCATCTCTTATAAAAATTCATTTTGGATATATATTCTAGATGTGTCTGAAGATGCACGGCTGTCCCACTTGCCCCTTGGTACCAGGCAGTGATATTCATGCAATTTTTTACATCCGATAGGTCCTTGGTAAGGAAGGGCCGGATATATCCTGTGACAGGGATTGTCCTTCACATTCACACATCTGTCTTTCACCGCTACCTGCCTTCAGTAATGTTTATACAGAGGGAGCCCTCACCTAGTTATCTTTCAAAATAATAATAAGCATGTGTTTTGTTGATTGGAAACATCCCTTCCTCCAGATCCTCCTTCAAGATTCAACCACTTCTCTCAACCTCCCCCCAATATTTCCATAATTTAGAGATAAATTACAAAAGAGGGCTTTGCCAAGGAAGGTCTCTGGGAGGCACTCATTTATCCCAATGGCAAATTCTAAGTTTAAAGGTATGTTTCCTTATTTCTTGTAACTGTACTAGCCCAGAAAGGGAAAAAAAAGCCCTTTATTTACCCTACTAGGTGTGTTATGTTTTGTGAAGATTGTTATGACAACTTTTCTTAAAAGACCACTCCCTCATTTCCACTCTCTAAATGAAGATGTCTTCGTTAAACTTAACTTTGGAAATATACATCTCGTTGTGGCTGAAAGACTAAGGCACATCAGTCACATAATATAGGTCTCTTAAAAGCGATATTTTTTTGTCCTTGGAAACTCTCCATGTCATTTTTGCTGACTAAAAGGCACTTTGGACACTGAGATATGTCATGCATATTTGATATGTCAGTAATGCCCAAATTCCCTGACCATTTTCTTATGCACCTCACGCAGACTGTTCAAAGGAGCATGGCTACAGATCTTTGTGTTAGGGCTAAGTATTTGAACATGAATTGTGAGAATCAATGCTGGAAACACTGGAGTGCTCTTTAAAGGAAATATATATGTTAACCTTTTCTTCTGAGTTTGCACACTCATCATTAAAATTTTTTATTAATTTAATTAAATTTTATTAAATTAATTTAATTTAATTATAGGCTCATATTAATTCTCTTCCAGTGGTTGTTCTCCAGAATCAATGGGGTGTAGATATGTTTGGTGTAGACATAATTTGGACTGTGTGTCATATTCAAAGAAGAATGCTGTTCCTGGGCAAATGAAATGGGTCTTTAAGAACTTATCTGTCAGTTCCTGAAAATGAGGCTTAAGTCACACAGAGATGGAACTCCTGGCCTGATATCTGGTCATGAAGTTCCTGCTTACCACTTTGCAGGGAATTTTAGATTATATTATACTCTATTTTTTGACTTTGTGTTTTTAATGCATTTTATTTCTTTCCGCTGGAAGCTGTGAGATTACTAATGATTGTTCAGTTATTGTACTCTAGCCTGCCTCTCAAATTCTTCTATCAGTCCCATGTCAGATTTCATGCAGTTTCCTTCCAGACAACCCGTTTTCCAGGTAGATCAAATTAGATGTATGTTCCTGTCATACTGAAAGTAATTATAGAAGGATAAACTTCACCTCTCAACTTCCAAACAATTTGAGGCATTGTTCGGCCTGTATGAGAGATAGGGAGTTGAAGAAGGCTGTGAACTACACAGAACGGGACTAAGTGAAGAGTTTTTGACTTGGAAGCAATTGCTAATTCAAAAAGAGATATTGAGTACAATTCTCTCAGGGCTCTCAGCACAACAGAGGGTGGAGGGTAGATAAGTCACATCTCCCTATTAATAGAATGGACAGAGAGAGTGAAAGAGTGTGAGAGGACAAAGTCTAGGTGTCCACATTGCCTCCAAACAATGGTTGAGTTAATCCTTCGTTTCAAGGTTTTGTTACAATGATGCAGCCTGAATTCAGTGGCATGGCAAAGAGGTATACACGATGGGAAGCCAGCCAATGCAGAATACCTGTTGCAAAGACATCGCAACGACATGCATTTGTGCAAATAGTGGGATAAAACCCTGACAATTTATTTCATGGGGCCCTCAGATTAGCTGGGAACCATTTGGTCCTTCACAATGAAGTACCTGCTTCATAAATCACTCCTTGTGTTCAAACATTTTTTCTGTCTCTGGAAGAAATGCAATCCCTCACCTGAATATTTCTTTTGAGTGGGACAAGAAACAAGAGAGGAGTGACCTGAGATTCTGGGTCCCCTCCTAGTCATAATGGCCAAGTTATCAGGGGGTGCTTTCCCTTCCAGCTCTTCTTTGCTCCTACGTGAGAAGGAAACATTCTTTTGGTTCCTTTTTGAACTGACCTCCTAAACGGGAACTACTGAGAGTGCACGCAGTCACCTGCACAGGATTCCTTAGGTACATGCCCTGTTTGAGCCACCGACACACCTTTCTGCTGACCTCCAGCTCTTCTGAAGCACCAGCACAGCTGAAAGTCATTCTTTATGATCAAGCTCATTATGCAGCCATATGATTCCCATAGTTTATGGTGCAGGTCTCATTTCTTCAAGAAGCATATTCTGTTTTATTTTTCTATTCCAAGGACATTATTTCCAAGATTTTAAGGGACTGTCCTTTCTCTCTTAAACTGAATGAATTTAACAGAGATGTACTAAATGTAATATTGCTTTGTCCCCAGAGAACCATGCAGTAATCTACAATATGGAGATACTAATCTTTCAAAATTTTTCTAATTCCTTTCTTCTGACAATAAATCTGTGAAAGGTAGGCAGGCATATGCTTGACATCTGGAGATGGTGAAGGCGTAGAGTGGAAAACGAAAGAGAGCTCTATCCTGGCACTGACGTAGCAATTAACTGCTAGGCAACACATGATTCTACTCCATTATATTACCACTATTGAGCTTGTCAGTAGCTGAAGATTTAAGATCTTTCCATAGGTGTTCTTCGTGGTAATGTTGACAGAAGCAGTTTCCCAGGGCTACCTGTCACATAGCTATTTCATAGGTTCTAGCTACCAACCTTGAGATTCATAGCTATTTGAAAACATCTTCCAACACACAGGTTCTTATGTTATTAATATAATTTTTAAATGTACACCCCCCCAAAAAATGCTGTGCATTGGGTTCATGTGTTCCTAACAATGGATACCCGCATTAGAAAATAGATCTAGAAAGGAACCAACTGGAAGTGAGCTAACAGCATGGGTTATAATTCTGGGTTTTTTTTCTAATTCAGATTTGTACTTACATTTTATTAAGCTAACCATTTCTTTTAATAAAAAAATACTGTAATGGACCTCTTTGCTTTTTAAAAGGTAATATGTAGATTTTACTTAGTTCTAAGACAATGAAACCTACATTGCTCTGTACAATAATATGCATCACTGTCTTCAATGTATAATAACACTCATCCTTGTATTTATGCATTACTATACAGTGGAAACTGAGCTGGACAATGTCAGAGGATTAAAAGGAAGTCACCTTATGCCATTGATAATAGTCTAGATAATAACACAATTGACTTCTAAAACTTAACCTGTGGGGAATTCTATGATGAGTACCAGAGACTTAGAAAAGGTACTATTAGAAAGATACATATTTTCTTAAATTATCCTTATGAAACAGGAGGGTATAAGATAAGAAGGATGGCCATATCAAAAGGAAGACAAACAGATAGAGGGTCTGTATGTGGTACCAAATGCAGGTGCTTCGGTGCATATTTCAATATAGGTGGCTTTCTTTCATTAAATGACAGCCAAGAAAACCCTAGAGAGTAGTTAGATAATGCAACACACAGTCACCATGATTCACAATTTGCTTAAAAGACAATGAAAAACAATGGAATTTTGTGCACCTGTTTGCTTTGTATTAGAATAGACTATCATTCCAATTTTGATACTGAGGAGCAGAGATGCATGGCTGACATGCAAAGATCGAACTTGGAGACTTGGCTCTCTAGAGGAGAGGCACTGAGGGACCATCCGCAAATAAGGGGAATGAACTAAACCACTAGAGGGACGGAGGACCAGAGAAACGGGCCATTTGGGAAACCAACAGAGAAACTTAATTGAGGAATTTTTTGTGCAAGTAAATGTATGTTTTTGTGTGTACAATATTGCAGCCATTCTTATTACAAACAAATTTTATTAAACTCTCATTAAATGTGACCAACATTACATAATATGCACCAATTTCTGAATCAGGAGTGTAAAGACAAAAGAAATCTTCAAAGTCCCTATGCTCTAAAAGGAAGTCCTGAAAGGAAGGGTGAGGAAGAATGCAACAATGCTTGCATCAATTTACATTCCTTGTGATCAGGGATCAGGCATCAAACGACAAAAAAGTCACATCATTGTGGATGACAGAGAGTGCAGAACAGAGGCCCAAAGCCCAGCTGTAAGCAACTGGACATCCCCTTATAAAAAGGTTGCTGGGAGGAGATGAGCCAGTCAGGGTGCAGTTGAATGATGAAACATTCAACTTTCCTCTGATTCTTGCATGCCCCCCCCCCCACACACACACACACACAAACCCCACTATCACGATCCCAATTCTACCTTGCACATCCAGCTAGACCAGAAAATGTACACTGGTAGTGATTGGGACTGGAAACACAGGGAATACAGAATAGTAGAACTCCTCAGGACCAATAATGAGAGTAATGAAGAAACCATGAGGGTAAGGGTTAGGTGGGGGAGAAAGAGGTAACCAATAACAATGACCTACATATAAACTCCTCCCTAGGGGATGGACAACAGAAAAGAGGGTGAAGGAAGACGTTGGACTGTGTAAACTATGAAAAAATAATAATTTATAAATTATCAAGGGTTTGTGAGGGAGTGGGGGGGATGTGAATGGAGGGGGGAAAATGTGAAGCTGATATCAAGGGCTCAATTAAAAAGACTATGTTTTAGAATGATGATGTAAACAAACAGGAAACATGGGGAATCCAGGACAGGTGATCACTTCAGGACCAATGGTAAGAGTGGTAATACTGGAAGAGTTGGGGGAAGGTAGGGTAGAAAGGGGAATCGATTATAAGGATCTACATTTGACCTCTTCCCTGGGGTATGGACAATGGAGAAGCAGTCGAAGGGAGGTGTCGAGCAGTGTAAGATATGACTAAGTAACTATAATTTAAAAATTATCAAGGATTCATGAGGTGTGGAGGGAGGGGGAAAATGAGGAACCGATGCTAAGGGCTTAAATGGAAAGCAAAAGTTTTGAGAACAATGAGAGCAACGGATGTACAAATGTGCTTTATGTATGAGTTGTGATAAGAGTTGCATAAACCCCAATAAAATGATTTAAAAAACAAATAAAAAATTAAATAGAATGTACAAATATGCTTCACACAATGGATTGATGAATGATTTGTGATGAGTTGTATGAGCTCCCAATAAGATGATTTTTAAAAATGTATACCGCTTGCAATAATTAGTCATGTACTTAGAAACCTGATCAGAAACCTGGGGAAGAAAAACACTATATTTCATTTTGGCAAGTGAAATGAAATGTGAAGATTGATATCTGAAAAATGAGGAAGTCAGAAAATGGGAAAATAGACAAGGATACCATGATTCCTTAGCTAGAGGTTTCCTTTTCTCAAGAAGGGAAAGCCCCCCATCTGTTGCTGGCACTGCTCACTGACTCGTAAAAATTATATAAACATTTCCTGACTGGTAGTATTTTATAATCAAAAAAAATGATTAAAGTTGGGGAAAAAAATGTCCACAGAATTTGAGTTTCCTATTCATGGCGAGCCTACAGGACCGGTAGAATATCCTCTGTGGGTTTCCCGGGTGGCCCTACGAGGAAGTGGGTAGCTTCAGTCTTCTCCTGAGGTGTTTGTAAACTGCTGATATTCCCGCTATCAGCCCGACGTGGAACCACGAAGCCATATGAGAGTGCCTCTATTAAAGTTGGTAACTATGGGAAAATAAGAAAACCACATATTGCAAAGCTTATTTTATTCTGGCAATATAATGACCAGCCAGGAAGCTTGCCTGAGACGGTACTGATATAAATATGTACAGCAATAATAAAAGTCTGTTGATGCATAAAATACATAATCTCTCAACCTATAATACATAGACTGAAAATCTGCATTCATCAAGAAAATTATTCAAGGAAACAATAATATTACGTCATTATGTAAACAACTATGGGTTCAACAAAACATTTTTCAAGGGAATGCTTATTTAACTCTGACGATGATTTGGTAAAGAACAAACAAACAAGCAAAGATGAAGTCAACTGTTATGGAGCCATAATGGATGTTTTTGTATTCTCAGTAAAAGACTGTTTGGCTTCAGCATATTTGGGGTTAGATTCAGATTCTGTCCCGGCCTGCGGGTCCGTAATTCGCAAGTCCTGGAAGGAGGAGCGGGAATTGGGGGGACAGGAGACGCGAGAAATGGAGACAAGACAGGATTCTGACCAAGTCTCCTCTATTGGGGAAAAGTAGACCGGTTTTATAGGGCAGGCAAGCTTGGGCAATTAGCACATGGTGATCTTCAAAATTAACAAGTGAATGGCAGCACAGCTGCAAGCCGAGCTTCCAAGGCCAGGGCTGTTAACAGTAACAAAGGTAACTACGAACCTCAGGCAACAGACTGCAACAGAGTTCAGGCAGATCCGGCCTGTTTCCAGGTTAAGCATGTCCGCTGGATGGCTCCGGACAGGATTCAAATACAAACTCCTAACAGTTTATTTGTCTCTCACTGATGGAAAAAAACAGAATTTTTCAAATCTACTGATTCTTTTTTCCTTTAAGGCCATGTCTAAATAAATAATTTCTAAAGCATCTTTTTCATAATAGCATCTTCAATAAAACTAGATATAGCCTCATAGTAAACTAATGCAGACATTTTAAAGTTTACATTTCTATGTAGATCCAAGCCACTGTATTTTTTCCCAAAAAAAAATTCTCATTGGGATTTGAAAACACAAACTAATTACATAAATAAACACCATAGTTCATGATGCATTCCAATGATAACATCTAGATTATAATTAGAAGACATTTCATTAATTTTATACATATTTTAAACTTCTATTGTGATGTAAATATGTGTACATATTATATTGAACCTATATTTTAAACTTTATGCTGTGAACTAGGTGGGAGTTGACATATCATATCATGAATTTTATATTCCGTAGATTTTACAGTTCACTAACTCTCTTCATAGGTTACTCTGCACACCTCACTCTTTTTTTATGCATCTTCCTTTTGTTGGATAATATCTTCCCCTTAAACAAGTTGATACCTTTACCTTCTAACCTACTAGTCACCTCCCATGCTTTTTCAATCACTTTTAGTAACTATAAAATGTATGTATGATAGCCTACTTTAATATTTTATGTAAAATTTTCTTTTTTAAATCTTGGATGCTGATGTATGTCATATTATTGCATAGTTCAATCAAATCAAGCAGTATTGTACAATGGTATCACAATCAGTTTCCATTCTTTTCCTGTATGGACTCCTTGACATCATATTTCTTTTACCCACTCCTCCTCCTCAACAACACTGTTCCTCCCCTGCGCCCCCAACCCAGAAACCCTGATTCTACTTGCTTTCCCTATAGTTCATAAGTCCTGGGTTTCATATACCCACCCAAACAAACAGAAAAAATATATAACATAAATTCAAAAGGATGACCCTAAATGACATAACATATCTGAGACACACCCCCATATAGCAATCTTCTAACACAACATTTGTTCTTTGTTGATTGTCATCCAAATCCAATCACATCATGAATTATTTCAGTTTCATCATTATTCTTTAAGGACGTGCAATATTTTGTTGTGTGTATGTAAAAACGTTTATTTATCCCCAGCCTAATAATGCACCTGAAATTACATACCTAACATCTTGCTGCTAAAAGCTCTCAACAGGAAGGTCACTTTACTCCCAAGTGCTGAGACAATTTGCTGAAAGGAAAAGAAAGATGTCAATGTAAACATCAACAGAATCTTAAACTCTGTGATATTTTTAAAATGACATGGGAAAAGTCATTAATTTTCATAATAAAGACTGAAGTTTCTAAATAATGTCCAGACTGTATTATTATTAGAGGAACATTTTTAAATAATGCTCTATTAAATTGTTTACTTTTATTAAAAACTGCAAAGTAATCTGGTACAAACAATAAAGAGTTAACCTAGATTCATTGTTGACCTTGAGAACTATTTAGATTTTATGGAAATAGAATCTAGAGGGATTTTTTGGTTTTTAAAGATACACTTTATATTTACGCAGGCCATCTCAGGGAATGAAACCAACAATGTTAAGCTCCCATTGAACTCTACTTCCTCCCTCCTTTCTCAGAACCCTACCACTCCCTTCGACTTGTTCCAGTCCGCTTCCCTGGCCTCCTCATTGCCATCAAACGTATCTTTTTGTACATATGCAACATTTATTTTTCATTTTAATTATAATAATGGTATTAAGTATTAAAGACTGACTAACGTTCAGTCAGGTTTGTCTTTTTCTTGAAAAACGTCAGAATAAATATTGTATTAAGTTGCCATTTTTTTACTGATGCTAGATATTCTATTTTATGGATATACAAGTGTTTGTTTATCCATTCCTCAGTCATAGGATTTTTGTTTATTTCCATGTTTTTGTTTTTATTGAAATTGCTGCACTCAATTTAGATGTGCACATGTCTTTGTTAGTGTATTCTGTATCTCTTTAGGCACATGCCTACTAGAGAGTGCTGAATCATAAAGTATTTATATTTGTGTTTGTTTACAAAAAGACATGCTTATTTCAATAGTGATTGTGTAATTAATTCTAGAGTCCCACAGGCAATCTAAAAGCATTCCAGTTTATCTGCGTCCTCTCCAGCATTTATTGTCTTCTGTTTTATTGAATTTTTCTAAAAGCTTCAGAGTGAGATAACATTTCATTATTTCTTAAATGTGGCTATCTCTTATTGGAACAGATGTGAACATGTCTTAATGTGGTTGTTAGCCACTTGGATTTCTTCTTTTGTAAATTGTCTATGTCTGTGCCCATTTATTTTTAAAATCATTTTATTGGGGGTTCATACAACTCTTATCACAATCCATACATCCATCCATTGTATGCAAAACACATTTGTACATTTGTTGTCATCATCTTTCTCAAAACATTTTCTTTCTACTTAAGCCCTTGGTATTAGCTCCTCGGTTTTCCACTTCATCCCTGCTCCCCCTCCCTCATGAACCCTTGATAATTTATAAATTATTATTATTTTGTCATATTTTATACTGCTCTATGTCTCCCTTTGCCCACTTTCCTGTTGTCCATACCCCAGGGAGGAGGTTATATGTAGATCCTTATTATATAAAGGTTCTCCCTTTCTACTCCACTATAGTGTTGTTTGTATTTTTCTGGTTACCATGTAGTTTCCTATAGATATTGGAGATCAGTTCTGTTACAGTCGAACCTAAGGCATAACAACAGCGACGCCATTTTCCAGGTAGGCCACCGTTTTGTGCCTTAGTAGTGGAAAAGTACAGAAAACTATAGTCTACTTGTACTAGTCAAAAATTAACTGCCAGCTGGCTGTGCCCAGGAAAAGAGCCGATCACAAATGTCTTATTGAACCTAGCAACCAGAGATTATTCAAGAACAGAAAGTAACGTCTGTGACCTGATCCTTTTTCTGTCCATAGCCTTTGTTCTCGCTCATGCAACCATGTAACTCTGCATTATGTAGCAGCCTGCTTAAGTGAACCAGAGAGTAGCCCTTTTGTAGGCTTTAAGAAATGTTTAAACTGCTTGCTTTGCTTGTATGCTTGTCAGCTATGACAAATTTTTCAATTGTGTGTTCACCCACCCAGGAATGTTCTTTTAGTTTAAACTTCCTCCTCCCTAAAGGATCACCTCCTCAGCCGGACCCTCTTTTACTCCCCCCTCCCCTTTTCATCCTATAAAGGATGTAAATTTTGTATGCTCGGGGCTTCAGTCTCTGGTCCTGCGTGACTATGCTGTAGCCCGAATTCGAATTCGCCTGGTTCCCCTTTTTTTGTTTTTTTAATAAAATTCCTAGTTACTTTGCAGACTTGTGGGTCAGTGGTCTTTGTTGGGCGCTTACTCCATAACAAGTTCTTTATCTGTGTAAAGGTAAAATGTGCTATATTATGCTTATGTCAGACTATGCCGCAGCCATGTTGTTTTTTGCAGTTGGAGTGGGGGGAGGAGGGGATGGGGTCATCTGGCCGAAGATAAAGTAAACGTTCTCAGGACCTACGCCTGGGCCACTCGACCCCCACCCAGGCATACCCGGAATACCTGGTCCTGGGCTTCATTTCAGATTGTTAAGCAAATTAAGTCGACCCCCACCCAGGCATACCCGGAATACCTGGTCCTGGGCTTCATTTCAGATTGTTAAGCAAATTAAGTCGA